>ML179758.1:29166-54299 GCA_004369135.1 Dendrothele bispora CBS 962.96 | reverse complement strand
GATATAAAGTATGTCTTAGTTGAAGCATTTAAAAGGTGATCTTCTTAAAAAGCGACTCACGAATGCCGTCTCTGAATATCAACGGCTATTTGATTCCTGGACTGAATTCACCAGGAACCAGCTGGAAAATGCCGGTGGCTGGAAGAAGATGGTTGACGAATATGAGCTAGGGCTATCTTCATACAATCCCTATGTTTCACCTTCAGACGGTAGGTATCCGCAGCTTTTGCAAAAGCTCAAATACTGATCCATCATCAAATTTAGGAACGACTGCCCAAAGCATCAGGCTTGAGCTGGCTCAGGAGGCACAGGAGAAAGCAAGGAAGGAGATGGCAGAGGGGGAGGGGGGGGGTGCTCTCAGCAGTGGGGAAGATGACGATGAAGATGATTTGCCGGACTTGGATACCAGTCCCGGCGAGTTTTTGTTTTTTGGCCTGGAAATAGAGCAACGGCAGTATGTCTTTTTTAAGCTGGATATTCTTTTACTCATTTGCCACAGGCGTGAACTCCGTCAGGATATTATGGCTATCCGAGACCCTACTAATAAGCAACTCACCCATATCGTGGATCAAAGAACAAAGCTTATGCGACAAATCCGACGTTTTCGTGCTCTTCAGCTAGGTTACATGCCCGTATCCCTCCAGATCATTGCTACCCTCCCATCTTCCAAATCACAACTCAATGTTGAGGATATTCCACTCTATCTTCCATCCCAACTCTCCTCCTCTCAACGTTCTTCCAGTGCTTGCAAATCTGAACTAGCTGAAATGGAAATTAGGCTCAGGGATGGCCTTCTGAATGAATCCTTGAACCAATTACGTTGATTCCTTCTCGTAAAGCAAAGGTTGCTTCGATATAAGAAGATCAACGCTCGGCATCAAGGGGCAACTACCCGATCCCGAAGGATAATAGGAAACCAGGATAAAAAGATACAGCTTGCAGTGTTGACCTATAGAGCCGCATGGAGAGCAAAGCTGTCGCTACTTAATGGAGACAAGGATGTGTTGGGATGGAAGGAACTCTTGGACGAGCATGTAGTGGGTATGGAGGATCTACAGGTTGCTGAAAGAAGGAGGGCGAAGGCAGCAAAAGGGAAGAGAGCGGAGGCAACCAGGAGGATGCTAGCAGGAGAGAACCCTGTTCCAGGAGCAAGAGAGAAGAGCAGGGTACCCTCATGGATTTGGCATGGTACTTCCCAGGGGGAATTAGAAGCGGATAAGGTGTTATATGATGGTGCGAGTATTTTGTCGTCCACTTTTGCAAAAGCTAACAGGTTACTTTTGCAAAACTTTAGGTCTACGAATCGAGTGGTGCAAAGCTTATGCCCGAGTTAAGAGATGGCGGGAGGAGATCTTACTTCTCCAGGAGGAGATGAGGAGATGTCTGGCTACTCTGCGTTGGCAGATAGCTCTATGGGAGGGTAGAGCTAATGTTGATACGTTTGATGGAGAAAGGCTTGAGGGTGCCAGAGCTTATGCGTATGAACAGGTTGCCACCCGTCGTCAAATTGTGGAACGTTTTGAAAGGCTTTGGAGCAATGGAGAAGTGTCGAGGTTGCGGAGTTTTGTACCTGGTGATCTTCACATTCCAACTGGCCCCAGTGAGGAGGATGATATGAGTGTGGATGAGGACGACGACGACGAGAGCGAGGATGGGGATGGTGAGCAGGATCAAGAAGAGGAGCAGTCGTCATATCTGGAGCTAGAGGAAGACGTTGATGAGGAGGAGTTGGAGGACAAGATTGAGGATGAAGTGGAGGACATGCTGGAAGGAGAGGAGGAGTTACGGAACACAGATGTAGACATGGAGGAGGGGGACGCATCCGGCATGACGCTAAAGGAGATGCTTTCCTCTTTGGAGGAGGATCAGACCTGGTAGTGGTGAGTAGTCCTCATCTTTTGCAAATGGTGGATCTATAACTGACGTTAACTTTTGCAAAAGTGCTGATGATATGGTATTAGGTTTGATCCCTTGTTTGCAAAAGGATTGCATTGTCTCCAGTTATTTAATCAGGTCTATTAGTTTTTATGGTTTTGGTTCAATCCCCTATATTTTCTTTCTGAGGAAACATGTGTTGTTGCTAACTTTTGCAAAAGCTGTTTCCTTTTATGGAGACAGCTTTTGCAAAAGTAGTGTTCAATGTCCCTTTAGTAGTACCCAGCTTTTGCAAAAGCTGACAAGACAGCTGACCGTAACTTTTGCAAAAGCGTTTTATTAAGCATTTTATTACAATAAAAAGTCATACACGTGAATACTAGGTCACTTTTGCAAAAGTCGTCCTCAAGTGAAAATCTTCAGGGTGCCGCAATGCCGTTCTTGGAGACGTGTACACGTGACTTGCCAGGGCGGCTCCGGAGCCTGACACCGTTACCGACACTAGCGACACCGTCCCCGGGCTTTCTGACTGGTGCTTATACACTGTCGGTACTTTTGCAAAAGCCGTGGTGACAATATACGGTAACTTTTGCTAAAGTACCACCGCATCTGGTGGATTTCAAGTTATAATTTTCGAGACTAGAAATTTTTTTTGCTTTCAAATCAAGTTGTGAAGACCCATGACAATCAACTGGTAGTAATTATTTCTCATCTCTCTACTCAGACCATCAAGTCTCATCCTCTTATAGTATCAGAATCTGCCGTTTAAGGACATATATTATCAGCCTTCTATTGCTTCTGCAGAAAACTTGACCGAATGATCCTCGCTACTACTGTCGAATGATATAACCAAAACTTCACTACGACTTGATTTCAATTTTCCTCAAAACTATAATTGTTTGAAAACTGTACCGTTTCGAACAAAATGTTCAGTCACAGTCACAGCCAAAAAATCTGAGGCTGTTTTCAATTTTTTCTCCAGTTTTCAGATTTTTTTTGGATTTATTTTGACAAAAATTTACCAAATCAATGAACATTACTTCGAAATGGTACAGTAATGCATACACTATCCTTGAACTTGGAACAGAATCTTTCAGGTGAAATATTACCATCACATCGAAATTTGTGTGAGATATTCAATAATATGTGGTATATCATCAATCGCATACAGAGGTATGTAAATCTTTCAGTAGTCTTTCATACGAGATCCGCTCCATGAAATCATCCTAATTTGCGAACAGAAACAAAACCATGAGATTGAAGACTGAGTTGAGACTCCTTAGCCTACCTTGTAATTTTTACCATTGTCGATATTATTATTTATATACTTACATTGACAGCATATTCGTCGGTAAGTACCAACCATCACGAACTAGGCTCCGACTGGCATCATTATCTTTTTTCTGGTAAATTATAAAGCTGAGGAATGATCTTAGATTGTACGGCGTGTCCCTTTTTAGCACTCGGAGGTGTGACCATTTAACCAGAGATGGAGACCAGCGTCCTCCGCTTCTATAGCCAGCAGAATCTCTGGATCAATTAAGATTTTGGTCATCTCTATCTCGGCCACACATCGTAGTCCGAACTAATGATACACCCATTCAGTGAGCAGTGCTCGAGCATGCCTTATGCACCAACTTGAATGGATCCATTTGTCTCACTGCGTGATGGCTCCCTGTGTAGCCGAGAGACCATATTTTTCGGCATATCATTACCACTGACACTCGTACATTCCCCATTCACCACTGAATCCATGGTTACTCAAAATATGTTGGCATTAAGGTTTCTTGCCATTTATCAACTCCCCGCCTGGGTTTTGATTTTTTCTTCTGTGTGAGATTACGGATATCGGAGAACCTTGATCCTTACTATATAGCTATGTCAAATGGATATCAATATTGATGTTCTTTTCTGTCCTTGTCTTTCCAACCGTCGCTGTGGGGAATCGAGGATTGACTCAACGTGCGAGCTTGTGCACAGCCGCCCATAAATGGAATTATGGAGAGTGGACCGTGAGAATATCTCGTCAGGGTGCTCTTTGGTGTCTTCTCGTATCGTCCGATTTCCTAGCGAGGCTTTTTTCCGACACAAGACCCCCCGTCGACTCCCCAGCCATTTTCGTTCTTGACTGGACAGGTTTAAACGAATTTTCACGCCTTCAGCTGTACATTTTTTTCACGACAAACATGGCTACAGTGGAGAGGAGCACCCTGACATCACTCTTATCCTCCTCCTCATTTCTTCTCGCCTACGCTCTCCCTCTCCTGTTTGCTTCGTTAGTCCTCACGTTCGCAGGCGCATTCCTCACTCTCGACCGCTCTCGCTCTTTTGCACCTCGATACGATGCTATTCCCGGCTCTTTCACTTCTTCTAGTGCAAAAAAGAAGTTCCAGTTCGTTTTCGAAGGCGGCGTCGGTGGTCTCCTTATTGGGTACTCTTTCGGCTTACATCTAACGACCTTCTTATCCCTTCTCATCCCCAACTCGTTTCCATCAATGTCCCCGTTGTCGGAGAAGTCGTTCATCGCTGTTTGGCTCCTCTCTTCTCTCCTAACCACCTTTCTCGGCTCCCGGTACAAGTATGCTGCGCTTGCTTTTGCAGGTGTCACTGGCGGAGTTGTTTTTTCGCTAGCGATATCGGTTATCATTCATCCTTCCCTACTTACTCGGATTGTCCTCACGTCTATCATCGCACCTATCCTAACTCTCCTCGTTTGTCTCCCTTTGGAACGATTTCAACATCCTTCTCTACGACTAGCTGCTTGTTCCATCGGCTCGTTCGGGTTGGTTCTATCGATAGCGCTACTGGCTCATATTCCAGCTTGGGCCAACGTTTGGTCGAGGTACTGGTTGAAGTCGAGTTTGGAGTGGGGAGGGAGTAAAGAACGCGGGCTCGATGCCGGGTTCTGTCTATTCCTTTTGGTCGGGATTGCGAGTGATTACTTGTTGAGGAGACTATTTGGAGAGTGTCCCGATGAGGTGCGTCGTCCTATCAGCTTAATGTCCTTCCTTTGTTGCAAAAACTAACTACCCTTATCCTACACCTATTAGAAATGGGACACCTACCTCGCCAACTACACCTCCAACCTTCCCAACCGAGCAGGCACCTTCAAACCCTTCGAGTCCTTCTGGGATCGATGGTTCGCCTCTAAATCCTCTCGCAACTCCACCGGTGACGAAGAGATGATATTTCCCGAGGACCCCAAACACCCCGTCAACCACCTTAGCCCTCTTCACCGAAATGCTTCTTCTTCGCCTTTCTTACCCGGCCAATACACGTCTAGGAATACACTCCGGTCCCCAAAACTTGCTCGGTTTGAGAGTGGGATCGGGAGCGGAGCGTTTTCGGCTACGACGACTGTTGTAGAAGACGATGCTGATTACGAGTTGTATGGCAAAGCGAAAGCGAAGGAAGTCGATCCCGCTCTCGTTCCAGGCGGCTTTGTGCTCTCTGGAGATGAGGCCTACGATTTACCGGGGAAAAAGACGCAAGGGTTTCTGAAGAAGGCTAGGTCAAATCAGACCAAGAGCAAGAGGTTCACGGCGAAGAACTTGGGAAAGGATGCGGGAGAAGGAGTAAAGAAGAAGAGAGATCCGGTGAAGTTTAGGCCTGAGGACGGGTTTTTGTCTTCGGATGACGAGGATGGGTCGAGTGAAGAAGAGCAGAAGGCGAAGGCATTACAAGGGACGAAGAGGCCGCCGTACTTGAAACAGAGTACTTCGATGGCTAGTACGAACACGGCTATTAGCTTCGGTGCTGCCCAACAACAACAACAACGCTTGAAGGGCAAGAACGATGGGGTCGACTTGGATAACCTAGAGATTGATTATGAGAAGGAGATTGAGCGGTTGAAGGGTTTCAAACGACGGACCACTCAAGGGTTGGGAGAAGGAGAGGTACCGGACTACTCGGATTACGAGAGCGACTTAGGGAGTCCAACGACGTTGACGCCGAGCATAGAAAAGAAAGAGAAAGAAGGAGGGTTGGAATGGACACCTGGGTTCATGAGGAGAGCCTCTTCTCAACATTCGGGATCACAAGGAGCCAAGTCATCATCGACGAACAGCAACGCATCGACTTCGACATTGGTCCCTCCTGGTTCACCTGTTACCACCACAGCTTCTTCTGGACCTAAAGCGGCTATAGTACAACCGACACCTACTTCACCTAATGCGGCTACGCCTCCTGCGTTCTTGACTGGTTTAGGAGCGGTACCGGCGACGCCCTCTTTGATTAGAGCGTTGGATAGGGTAGCGTTGGCGCAGAAGGACGCGTATACTGGGGCGGCTACGGCTGGAGCAGGGAATGGGGTAGGGTTACCGAGGGTTGAGGAGGAAAGAGAGGTTGAGGGTCGGGATAGACTCGGAGAGAAGGTTAAAGATGAGGATAAAGATAAAGGGAAACGATGGGAGAGTTTTTGGAGAGATGTTAGGGATAAAGCTCAGTCATAGTCCTTGACTTTTCTTGTTCTCTTTCTCTCTCTTCTCTTCCTCGTTTCTTTTTTTCTTGGGCCTTTCGTGATACCCTCTTTCCTTCTTCCGACTACCTGGATTCTCGCCTCGCCACATCCATATCCTAGCCATAATCCCCTCTATAAACCCATATCCTACGACCCTTTTTCCCTTCCTAGTCGTTCTTATAACTCGGACGTTGCGCGGACATCTTTCTTGCCGGCTATATGCTATAAGCTACATCTCCTTTATCCTTATTCGTTCTTATCTCTTCGAACTCGGTGAAAAATGTTGTTGTTGTACTTCTTACTAACCCCATTGACCTACTACTCTACTGACCGTATTCTTCTTTTTTTACTGACGATTACCTTCCATACTCTCTCGTTTGCCCCTTTTTAACGATTAATTACGATTTAACGATATTATGATTCTATTCAGGAGTTACCCTTCCCTTCCCTCACCTGCAGCAGCCTAAGGCCTTCCTTTCCCGAGTGTACACGCTCAGTTTCGGTCTGTCAACTCGGAAACTGTCGGGCTGACAAGTCCCTGTTCCCGTCCAACTCAGACGTTGAATTGCGTTGTACACACGTTGGTGGTCGACGGCGGCGAAGCTTTTTATGGAAGGCTATAAGGGGAAGCTCGATTGGTGCCTGTAATGACGATAATGATGACGAAAATGAGACGACTTTTTTTTTTCCATTCCTATATGCCGACGCCGAGAAGTCTGCCGAACCCGCTATTTTGTTCTCGGATGGTATTCGGCAAAACATTTTTGCCGTCTGCCGAGTCCCCGGGTGAACCTTTATGGTTCCGCCGCCTTCCGCGCATCCTCAATCCTACCTACTTACCTGCCTTACTTCATGGCGATGTTGCAACCTGTACTGATGACTCCAGAGCGAACAGGCAGCTGAAAGTGTGCAGCTGAAAATGTACAAGTTCAAGGGTCGTGCTAAGAAGTGATCAAAATTTGCTTGCAAAGTGAAGAGCCCGTGGAGAAAGCTGTACTAAAAGACCACATGTACCACTTAAGCCATGGTTATTCCGTGGAATGCCAGTGGGACAGCAAAAGTAAGTGTTTCAAACGTTCAATGTATACTATGTGGCAATGCGTTGTTAACTTTCGTCTTGTTCCCCTACCACTTTTTGACGTTTTTAGGGGCATGGTGTTGCTAAGTCACGGTACACGGTGCATATAATGATATAGTATATGCAGTAAAGACAACTCACCTCGGAACCTCCTGCAGTCAGAACTATAACCCACATAGTTTAATTACTGTTCCACTGATGATCATCCTGACTGTGGCGATTTAATGTGCATCAGTTTATGATTAATGGTGATAAGTGTGGAGACATGGCTGAGCAACAAGGTTCAAGCTTCAAGTTTCATGAAGCTGGTTTAATGCGTCCACGATCTGCACTATCAACAGGGTTTTCTACCGACTCCGATAGGTAATTATCAGTATATGAATTCTACAGAGTCATGTATGTATGAGCGCGTTTTGCTAAGGATTCGCTTCAACACTTTATCATGCTGTCGCTAGTGCTCGCAAATGTTATGCAAGATGAGCCACCATACCACCGCAGCCTAAGTCACTGTGGACCTAGCAGGAACGCATTAACACCGTGGACCTAGCAGAAACGTATTAGCACCGGTACCGGTCGCCATTCCAGCACAATCTCCACTGGTGACGGTCGACTTATTCAATCTCTATGGTCTAAAGGAAGAAACTTATCTCTTATCTCTCTATACTAATCATAGGACCGGTCTTTCTTCAATAACTTGACGTAAGTACCCACACTCCAATCATTCTGGCACTATCAACTGATCATCACTCTCCACAAAGATAGATATCAAAACAAAAGAACAGCCATTGACGGCGCTAGGAACTTCCCGATGGCTTAATCACATCACTGTGGTACTTGGGCTTGGTCCGAGTGCTTTTGGAATTAGTGACAACCGGAAAAAAAACATGCATACATAAACGCTCCAGGAGTTCATTGGACTGCTCCGTGACTCAGCTTCACTCTGGTCTCACCGACGTTTTCTTGCTGCCTTCACTTCCACTTGGTTTCGAAGTTTCTATTCCGAATTCCGATTGAAAAGAAAGAAAAGAGTCTTATCCCTCAATAACACGTTGCGGCAATCATGTCGGACCCATCTGTCCTATCTCCGTCCTGGGCTGACTTCTTTAGAGACACTATCATATTGAGAGCAGTGGAAGGGATTTTCTACGGTGCGTGCTAACCTTGACTTTCTCAAAAAGTGCAACCCCCGCCCGCGCGCCCACTCCAAGGCAAAACAAAAGCTCATTATCGTCCAATACTTTGCATCATTAGGATTTGAATGCCTCTTCGCCCTGACATGTGGGTATTTCTTGATGTACGTTCCTCCCTTTGCCACCAAATTTATGTCGTCAGCTCAAAACCTCATTGTTCGATGCATGTTTACTCCCCAGCGACACACAGCTCCGAACCTCAAACTCCCGACGGCTCTTGCTCATCGCGACGATCGTGATGTTTGTTTGCTCGACGATGAACTTTGCCGCCGAGCTCAGGTTCGACATAGTACAAATTCAGATGCTAGTCGATCCCAACTATGATCCAACGGCAGAAATGATAAAGTGGGAGATATTGGTTATAGTGTTTTCTACGATCAGCGTGAGTTTATTCGTTACCTCTTCAGTTCCCCTTCTATTTTATTTCTCTATCTTCTAACATACGTCTCGTTTCATATGGTTTGATCTACCAGTACATCTTGGGAGATGCCATCGTGGTTTGGAGAGCTTGGATTCTTTTCGATGGACAACAACTGTATCGTGTCCTTCTCGCAGCTTGCGTATTAGGCTCGCTCGGTAAGTACATGCGTCAATGAATACCGCCCTCTGACTTAAACATCAATCTCCCAATTCATACTATGACATCGCAACTGGGTACATGTATATAGGCACAGGCATAGCCAACGTCGTTATGATTATCAAGAGAACAAACGAACAAAACTTTGTAAAGCCTTTATTTTGGTCTTCCAGGCTGTTAATTAAAACTGGTCAACGCTTTCCCTGCTTCTCTAGACTACCCTCCTCCCCTCCCAGATGATATTTTCAGGTGCACTCATACTCACAAATGATGAAACCATGCCACTTCCGTTCGAGGCCGGCTGGTGGAAATTTGTCTTCCTGCGAGCGTGAATGATCCTCGACGACAGCATGGATCTGAAAATGTCTTGTCAGCATCTATACATATCAAAATGCGGAGTTTACACACCACACACCCCGCCATAGCGACCATCGCCTTCGGTAATTCCAGCTCCAAGGGTCTGTCGGCATATGAGGACACAAATATTTCTTGTCGGTTTGCTTGAATGAGCCTCGAATACTTGGTATTACCAAAAAATGCTGAGCTGAGATACTTGTGGACAACAGGGTGCATGAAGGGGTTGAGGTAGTCTTCCAGTCTAAGACAGCATGAGTGACTCGGAAGAGAATAGTATGACAAAGAAGAACATTACCAAATTTAGAGGATATATGTAGTCACCATCCTTCACGAGTGCTCCCGCTTCCTCAATACATTCTGGAGAATTGTCGAGTCCAAGAGCTGTTGTGATGGTCGCAGCAGGAAGCTTGAGGGCTTTACGTTCCAATATAATCCTTTGGGATACCTGCAAATACCGATGAGTCAACAAAAATCGAGAGGAAAAATGAACGATTCACATATCTGACCATTGGCTTTATATATGTCATTACGTCGCCCTCTTCAAGCCGATGAGCAATGTCACCTTCACCATTATAACCCAGCTCATCTGCCGCGCGCACCAACACTTGGGCAGCAACCCGTTTGAGACCCTTCCCCAATGGACAAATTGAGTGATCTGAGATGATGTCAATAGCACCGAGTTTACGGGCGCGCCCAATAACAGCCTTGATGGGAGAAGACTGGCCCTTTAGAGACAGCTTGTGGCTTTGTGTAGAGTTGTCGTGGGTCCGTAGGACAATGTCAGTACGGGGAAGCCATTCAATTTCATCCAGGTCTGGGGTCTGGGTCTGGGTGTTGTCGGTAGTCTTTTGAGATGTGACATGAGAGGCCGGGAAAGACTTTTTCGAGACGACGGGGAGCTACATATAATTTATTAGTTATTGTAAAACTGCAGGTATAATTAATCCGTACCTCTCCTTGCAGCTTTCTTGCTGCTCTTTCAGAGATACGCTTTGTTGGTGACTAAGAGGAAGAAATGTGATTAGTCCGGAGAGCAAGCTGCAGAAACAATGATAGATACCTCAAGAAGCGGTTCTAGTTCATCCTCCAACTCGCCATCATCTGCGTCATCATTGTCCTCGTCAGAAGAGAGTTCGTTTGCTTCGTCATCTGGGACCTCAGTCAGCTGCCCCTCGGTGTCTGATGGTAGAACTACATCCTTGCTCAGGTCTGTAGTGGAGACAGAAGAAGCGCGCGACCGGAAACCTGGATCCAGGACAGCGTGAGTACACTGTAATGAATAACCCATGTGACATACGGTTTGAGCTGTCCTTCCTCCGTTGATCACCATCCAGTGCCGTCCAAACAGGAGCCTGCAAGTGCAAGACTTTAAAAACGCAGTTACGCAAAAACAAAGAACACAAAATACTTCTTGCTCTAGAAATCTCTCGGCATCCAAATCTCCGGCTCTATCCTCAATTTCAAGGTCATTCTCGTCAACGCTGGAATCATCGTCATCTTCTTGCCGCTCCTTGGACATTTGATGCGATTTAGAGGTAACAGATGTTTCTGGAAAATGGGTATGCATCGGAAAGTAAGAGAGTTGAAGTTGAGCAGACTTATACAAGTACATACCCTGCTCGGAACCTGACTCGTCCGAGTTTATGGCTACAGCTTGGCCTCCTATGAAAGTAATGAAACTGTTTATCGACATGAATATAATTTTACTTACTTTTTGGAGCCGGTGGGTTTTTTTCGACAGGTCCCTTTGGTCTCATGGAACTTGCTGACTTTTTTCCATCTGCCGCCCGCAAACGAGATTTGGAAGAAGTGTTTGACACTGCAGCACTTGAGTTCCTGGTAGTCTTCTTGCGCTTATGAGGTGGTTCCTCTGTTGTATTCTGTGGTGTAACTGACACTTCGTTGGCTCAACATATAGTCAGTTTTTTAAAAAGTAGGAGGATATCAGTAGACTAACCCGTGCTCGTCTGATTTTTTCTTTTCACACTTTGTTTCGTACCAGCCGGAACATCCTTCTTAGGTTTGGGCTTGGAGCCTTGTGCAACAGAGCGGGTCTCTGCTACATTCCTAGTAGCAGGGGATGCTCGGACAGAAGGCTTGTCAACGATTGATTTTGCTTTTGACCGAGTGGACATGGGGGTGATGGTGGTGGTGGAAGCGTGAGTAACTCAATTTTTTTGTCGTTGTGTCGGAGTCGGAGTCTAAGTTGGACCCTGACGGTGCATGTGTTCCACAAACGCTTGATATTCCACCAGCAATTTATGCATAACTCCTTTGTAACCTCTCTCCTCTATCAATACAATGTACAAATGTGCCGGCTGTAAACGTGGTTGGGACCGTCCAGGAAACCTGAACCAACACTTAATCCGAGCTACAGACAGAGCTTGTATTGAGGCTGCAAAAGCTGAAGCCGAACTTCTTCGCCCTATTCATTCTGGTCCACGTCGTCCTTCCCGGTCATTTTTACGGCGTCTAGAGAAGAAAGCAACAGAGGACCTTAGGGAAGCCCCTCCCCAACAATTTCAGGGAGACTTTTTTGGAGATGACTACACTGCCAGTGACTTTCCCGGGTTCGACTCGCAATCCGACTTAATTCCAGAGGCTGGAGATGAGACATCAGAGGCTGAAGATGACTCTGTTGCACTCGAAAGTACTTGGGAACCCCCTCGTACAACTGCACTTGCGCAGCCTATACCAGATATGGATGCTGAAGATGATATGCCCACACCTCCCCGACGGCCTCTGAATATACCTTTCCGGAAGCTTCCAGCTCATCGGGAAGGAATTTACGTGGAAACATTTGGTGGTCAGGCTGGAGTGCCTTTACCAGATTTGACACCTCGGCCGTTGTATGACTCTTCCAGTGGTTTCGGGCAATATCAGGCAAATATCGAGGGTAGCATGGAGAACAAATGGGCTCCCTTCACATCTAGAATGGAGTGGGAGGTTGCAAAGTGGGCAAAAATGAGAGGGACGGGGTCTACTGCTTTTGATGATTTGCTGGCTATTCAAGGAGTGCGTATAATTTTCACTTATCCTGGTGATTCTCATATAAATGACTTGATTTTTTAGGTTGGGGAAGCATTAGGCCTCTCATATCGTAATAGTAGCGAGCTTAACAGCATTATTGATGACGAGATGCCCTCCCGCTATCCATCTTTTACTCGTGAAGAGGTCATCATTGCTGGACAAGCCTTTGACTTGTACAAACGGGATATATTGGAGTGTATTCGTGCGTTGTATGGGAACGCCGAGCATTGCAAATATATGTGTTTTGTCCCCGAACGACATTATGCCGATGCCAATAAGACTCTTCGGTTGTATCATGATTTTTATACTGGAAAGTGGTGGTGGAGCACACAGGTGAATATTAGACACTATCATATCTTGTAATATCACTAATAATCCGAGTCCGGCATATAGAAACAACTTGAGAAAGACAAGCCGGGCGCGACTATTGTCCCAGTCATCATTTCCAGTGATAAAACACAGATAACCCTCTTTCGGAATAAATCTGCCTACCCCGTTTACATGACTATTGGTAATTTACCGAAAGAAATCCGTCGTAAACCTTCGCAGCAAGGCCAAATCCTCCTTGCATACCTACCCACTTCTCGTCTTGAGCATATAACCAATGCTGCTGCTCGACGACATACACTTGCAAATCTTTTTCATGCGTGCATGTCCCACTTGACTGCACCATTGAAGGAGGCTGGACTGGAGGGAGTTGTAATGGAAAGCGGAGATGGGGTGAAAAGGCGATGTCATCCTCTACTTGCTGTGTATGTTGGCGACTATCCAGAGCAGATCTTGGTTACTACCGGCTACTATGGAGATTGTCCGTGCTGCGAGGCACCAAAAGATGAGTTGGGCAACTATCCGCTGGAATATAATTATCGTAATATGCAAGTAGCGCTTGATGTAGCAAGGAAACTTGGGAGTACCGGTTGGATAGAGGCATGCCAGGGAGCCAATCTTAAGCCAGTCCAGCATCCATTCTGGGAGGACCTTCCATACTGCGACATTTTCCGTTCCATTACCCCGGATATTCTCCACCAGCTCTATCAAGGTGTCATGAAGCATCTTATCTCATGGTTAACAGACATATGCGGAGCGGATGAGATTGATGCACGGGTCAGACGACTACCACCCACTCATGGAATGCGGATATTTCACAAGGGAATAACTACCCTTTCTCGAGTCAGCGGATCTGAGCACAAGCAAATGTGTTCTTTTCTACTTGGCATCATTACCGATGTCCCTTCGCTTTCAGCTCATCAATCTCGTCAATTATTGACAGCAACACGTGCTCTTCTTGACTTCCTCTATCTCTCGTGCTATCCAATTCACACGGACGAGTCTCTGCAGACTTTAGACAATGCCCTGGCAACTTTCCATACCCATAAACAAGTTTTCGTTGATTTGGGTGTTCGGGAACACTTCAACTTTCCCAAAATCCACTTCCTTTCTCACTACTCCCGAGCAATTAAATTCTATGGCACTACCGATAACTACAATACCGAGACAACCGAACGACTTCATATTGACTTTGCAAAGGATGCTTACTGAGCATCCAATCATAAGGATGAATACTCTCAAATGACACGTTGGTTGGAACGCCGTGAAAAGGTGATGTATCATAGCTTGTATATCAATTGGAGATGTACAATCCCAGTCCCAAACACAGATCGTACCAATGGAAACTCAACGTCATCATTATCACCTGCTGTCCGTTATGATTTTCCAGGCGCACAAAGGACGTTAACAGATTTACAATGCACTTTACATCAAAAATTGACCACAACTCCTACTGTCAAATCTGTGTCTTTCACCAAACTCGAAGATTTGTCAGACCGGGGTTACAGTGCTACACACTTTACGGATGCGCTTGCACAGTTTGTGGTTCTTTTTCGTCGACCGGAACTTAGTCGCTCTCGGATACAGCTCGATGAATATGCTCGCGTTGTTGTATTTCCCTTTAGGACCATTCCGGTATGGCATCGGATCAAATTCTTAAATCACGATCTCTATGGAAAGGAAACTCTTGATGTCGCTTCCGCTCATCCTCGATACTTTGCAGCAAATGGTCAGATCATGAAGAGGTCTCAATTTGATGCTGTTCTCGTAAGGATTGGGGATACTGGAAATGGGATAAAAGGCAAGTTCTATCAGTCTATCAGATGTAGATTCCTAAATTTCTCTACAGACTTCCGTATTGCCCGTCTCCGAGTAATATTTTCGTTACCAGACAAGAAACTTGACACGCTATTTCCTCCAAACACATTGCCCCCAAAACATCTAGCATACATTGAATGGTTTACCAAATTTGTCAATCAAGAACCCCATTCCGGCCTCTTTCAAGTGAAGCCGCAAAAGAAATCAGATGGAACACCAGTAGTTGCAGTCATTCCAGTCGATATTATCCAGCGCAGTGTTCATTTATTTCCGAGATGGGGAGGTAGTGTACCATCCAAATGGTCTTCAGAAACTGTTCTGAGCGAGTCTACATCATTTCTAGTCAATGTATTTAAAAATAACCATACATACTTTAATATAGCTTAATTTCAGCTAAGAGACACTAATCTGCGTTTGAAGATTGAAATAACAAGTAAGGTACGGTAATGTTATGAGCGGAAAGAAAATTTGATATAAAAAACAGAACTTATCCGACTTATCGGAGCTACCACTATTTAGCGGTAAATTAGCGACACATTTTCCGTGGACCGATTTCCTGATGAGCCAACGTCGTTATGATTATCAAGAGAACAAACGAACAAAACTTTGTAAAGCCTTTATTATTATAATTTGGTCTTCCAGGCTGTTACACTGGGTGCAAAAACATGTATATTCCCAGGAATTACAGAGACATAACAGGAAAAATATGAATTAGCTACATGTCTGTATTTCTACTGATATTACAAGAAAAATATAGAGTTATGCTCATACTGTATCTCCAGCACTACTACAGGTTGTTGACCCTGTAATATCACTGTATTGAAATTGTATTTCTTTGTGTATTTCCAGTGGTAATACAGACATGTATCCAATTCATATTTCTTCTGTATTTTCACTGTAATTCCCTGAGAAATATGGGTTTTTGCACCCAGTGTTAATTAAAACTGGTCAACGCTTTCCCTGCTTCTCTAGACTACCCTCCTCCCCTCCCAGATGATATTTTCAGGCGCACTCATACTCACAAATGCTGTAGCGACAAGTTTAATTGGCTATAAGGCTTGGTGAGTACTGATTTCTCGCATGGCATTACTTGCTTCCACTTGATAGCGCGCGGTCACGATTCTTAACGTTTTGATTATTCATGCATATGTTAGGTACTACCGCAAGTTTATCAGAATACACCTTGGAGGTATCAATCGAAGAAGCAAAGTGGAGCATATCTTCATTCTCTTAATCGAATGTGGTGTTTTCTACTGCGTATTTTGGGTAAGATATACTCCATCTCATCCACGACTCTGTTTATCCACGGTCTAATAAAATTCCATCAGGTCCTAGTCCTCCTCGCTCAGATACACGGCATTTTCAATGAACTCGGCTCAGCGATTCTCGAAGCGATAGCTCCTCACGCGACGTCCATGTATCCGACTATCATCATCTTGTTCAGTGCTTTACAAAAAAGTCACTGCGAAACCACTCTTCTCGGAAACTCGTTCCAATTTTCGACGAATGCGATGAGTGAAGAGTTTAAAGAAAATCATAAAGCTGAACACTCTCAAGTCCGTTTCGCTTCACGAATGACTGGGACTGAGTCTAGTATGATCACAGTTGAGCATGATGAGCCTAGCGCCCGGGGTTTAGCACTGAATTCTCGGAATCGGGGGAGTGCGAACGTTGAATTGGATACATCTGGAGAGGATAGTTTCAAGTCGGAAGAAGAGCAGAAATCGAGGGTTTGATTTGTGAGGATGGGTTTTTGGGATGAACAACATTTCTCGATATAAAAAATGTACCTTATAATCTTGTTATAATCGAGACTCAGTTTGATTGCGTTTTGATTGGATACATGACTAAGGGCTCCCAATTACGAGGCCGACTTTAGGAGTTCTCGTTCTTGCTTATCCTGAGTCGCAGGGTGGCAGTGCATTTTACCACGAGTTATATCCATTTGGCATATCATTAATCTTATCTTATATCACTATTGTTATCCTTACGGCTTATACGGCCTGCCGCGCGAAGCGACGACCCTACTCCTTCATCAAGACAGGTAACACTTACTGTGTACCGGCCTTGGCGCATAACGAGCCCTGTCGCTGTAAAAAGTTACATTATTCACAGGTTGAAGGGTATACATCTTACTATACTTATACTTACAAGATACGGCACTCTCATTCATTTGTACCTGAGGTCCCGTAATTGTTCATAAGGACGGTCACGGTTTATATGCGCGACGTCAACTCTTTTCCAACCATGACTACGACCACTACAACCTCCGCTACTTCTCTAGAGGACTTACCCGACGAACTCCTCCACAGAATTGTCGAATTTCTCAACCTCCAGCAGTCTCCTATCACGATTCAATCGTACCGTCGCGACCTATAAAGGAAATGGGCCATTGCTTGCCGCATGGCATGTACGAGGCCGTTAATTGGCATCAAGAGTTGATAACTTATAAGATTGGTGATATACCTAATGAACTTATGGCTGCGCAAGCGGCAAAGCCGCTATCCGGAGATGCTTCCCAGAGACAACGCAGCCACCTGCGCGAGTCAAGGTTATTAAGGACGAGTCCTCATAAATTCAGCCTCGTAAATTAAAGGAACGTGTTAAGAACCACTTTATAGTTTCGTGGAAACTCAGCATCGAGGTATTAGGGAAGTAATGTAGGAAACTCCCAACACCGAAGGGCCGTCAGCCTCACTTCCAAACAAAATCAAATACTGCACACCCAAAACAACTTTTGTTGCCGCCCAAACATTCATTCCAGAGAAATAAAAATCATATTCTCGTGATACAAAAGAAAACACCCTATCGGATGCTTGAAATAGATACATTGCCTCTTTACTGACTCGACGACTTCTCTTTCTTAGACTTCCCTCGACTCCTTTAAGCCAAAGGAATACCTTGGTCGGGAACAGGAGGCATAGCACCAGTGCCAACCATGACTTTAGTCCCAGTACTGGTGACATCGTCAATCGTGACAAAGACGTATGCTCAAAAAGAGGTAAGGGGTCAGACAAATCCAATGGATAGTAAAGAGACACAGAGATGACGTACCAGGACCAGGAGGGAACACCCTATTATTCGGTGGCGAAGTGATCTCCAAACTCGTTTGGTCATTAGAGAGTTGAGCATCCATGAACACCAATCGAGAACTTGAGTGGAACGCGTGAGAGGAGAATCCCAAGTCCATAAGTGCGACTATATACAGAGAGAGGGTATCATTAAGCATCATATTCCTTATGACCCGGTGCGTACGAGACTAGTAGGATTTACCTTTGACATCCGAAGTATTCAAACCCTCTGGAATGTCAACGTTGACGATAAATTTCTCATTGAACCCGAACTGGGTCGGAATGTTAGAAACACCGGGTCGAGGGACGGTCATGAACGGAGGGTTGAGGTATTCCACTCGGAATTCGCTGGAGAATTTCTCTCCGGTGACGACACCTCCGTTAGGGTTGGATCCGGCGATGAAGATGTTACTATAATAATCATTAGTGAAAAAGTTTTTGTTTGACTAGGGTCGATAAATGTAAAAACGAAACATACCCGTTTGGTGTCAAAGAAACACTGGAGTGGTAAAGACGAGCGATATCCGTCGTTGGCAAACCCGTTCTGTCGAACCTACTTCCAAGAGGAGCATCTCTGTTATAGAGTACCGGAGTTTTCCTATGCATCCAGAGAAAGACGATACAACAATCAGTCCTTCCTCTCCTCTTTCTTGAGAAAAAGAAAACATTAACCACTCACACAGCATGATCCGCATTTGAATTCCCAACCGGATCCTTAACAGCGTCCACTGACGAGTATCCTGTCCTAGCTCCATTAATAATCATCACTTGTCCATTCGGTAACATCACCATCTCAGGCATCATCCTTCCTTCAGGCATTGTCTCCACTTCCCAACCTTTCGTTATCCCTTCTGGTGTCAACGTGATCCTACTGCATTGATCCGAAGCTGGATCTTGTGAAGACAATGTCGAAGCGTCCAACAATTGATCTGTGGTGTTCGAACCACCACAAACGAGCACTTCAGGGATGAAATCAGGTGGGGAAAGTGGGAGGAGAGTGGCTGTTCCGTCGTAAGGGTTCGTGGCACGGACACCGTTGGGGAGGTCGGGTAGGATGGTTTCGGTGTTGGTTTCAATGTCATAAATGATGGATTGGTTGTTGGCAACCATGAAGACTTTGCCATCGGGAAGGGCAAAGACACTAGAGTGAGAGGGGTGTTTTAGTAATTAGCTTATGGTGGAAAGTAGATGAACAGAGAAAGCTAGCTGTACCGAGGGAATAAGTTCGCTGGTAAAGTCCTGACAAGGAACTCTATGCTGCGCGAAAGGAGACAAAATTAATTTCCGCCACTTTCCCCTTTTTTAGGTCATTTTCGCAACTCTCTTGAGTATTTCACACCTCTCAGCGTGACATGTGACCACGCACAATTTTCGCAACTTTCATCTGTTCAAACATTTAAGGATGTCAAGCTCCGCACTCCATTTGGTTTCACAGATTTCAGTGTGACGTGACACTGGGTCCAACTCGCACTTCCTTGTATTTCTTCGAACTTCTCTTGTGTTTTCTCCAAACTTCTCAACTACATAAGATTTACTTATTATATAATTTAAAAACAATAAATATCTTCTGTTGTCGAATTTTAGAGCTCATTAGACCATATCTGCAACGGGAAATTTGACAATTTTTTAAGCTTTACTGAATGGGTTTCATATTGTTGGAGCTTTCATTTTTCCCATTGCAGATATGGTCTATTCCACAGTCTTGTTGGAAAAAACCATGCATGAACCTGCTTTTCAACAGTGAATCCAAAATGACTCACCCTAATAGCTGTGCCATTGCAAGTGTGGCAGGCAGCAGCCGCAGGGATGACTCATAGTAAGGCTTCGACCCAGTTCAATCAATTACCCATTTAATCGATTTTATTCCATTAAAATTACCATTACAATTACTCAAGTGGGGTAATGGGTTGCTAACCCATTAATAATTAATTGGCTTTTGCAACTGTTTTTAAGGACATATAAAAACAATGTAGACTGATACAGATGGACTGAATTACCCATGGCTTCAAATGTACTGACCATAAACTTGGCTCCAAAATTTACCAGGATATCAGTGTGTTACTTCAAGGTGAAGGCGAGGTAAAGGTTATAATACCAATACTAGTCAGGTACACTTTTGCACTGTTAACAGTTAGACTCTAGTTGCAGTCCCTCTGCCTCTGATTTTCTGGCTTTTCTGTATATTTATTCTCAGTCCTGTCATATGAGCTTTCCAGTGTGGAGTTTTTGGTTACCAAATATGGATTAAGAACTTGCCCAAACAGGCTGAGACCCCAAGAAACCACAGTTGGTGAAATTTTTACATTGATCTATTTGCTACTTGATGCAAGAATGGACATCTCAAAACATCAAAAGTATTTGGACACTGTTTAGTAACTGTCAGATACAAATTCTTATCATGAGGCCCTTTGGGGACTTGTCTTCACTAAACTTGACCACAGAATTCGAAGTTTCCAGGTAATTACCCCATTTAGTATTGGGGAAACCTGAGGGCACTTGAATTGGTCAATACTTGATCATAAGTGCCCTCAGTTTTTGAACTTTTTCTGATAAGATATCAATAAATTACTGAGCCTCATATTGGCCACATGAAGCAATGGCCCCACATCTACTTGATAATTGTATATGTTACTGACCTCTTTTTCTCTATGACTCACAAGCAATGTGTGCAAAGAGTTGGGCTACAGGATGATTTTCTTCAATTTGACATTCAGAAGGCAGTTTTAGGTCAAATGTCCCAACTCTCAGGAATAGAAAAAACCAATTAACTACAAATTATAATGGGTTGATAATTCATTAAAAACCGATTACTATTAAATACTGAATTTTGAGTAATTGTAATTTGATTGCTTGGAGCCATAGTACAGCCTTTAACTTACCAAGTGATAAACATGTAAATGTATGCAGGAACTTCAGTAATTCTGTGCTATTTCCACATGCATTAATATTTATGTATTTATTTAAATTATATAATAAGCAAATCCACGTACTTGAGAAGTTCGGAGATACAAGAGATGTTCGAAGAAAACACGAGGAAGTTCGGATTGGACTCAGTGTCACGTCACACTGAAATTTGCGAAACCAAATAGAGTGCGGAAATTGGATTCCTTAGATGTTCGAACAAATGAAAGTTGCGAAAATTGCGCGTGGTCACATGTCACGCTGAGAGGTGCGGAATCCTCAAGAGAGTGGCGAAAATGAGCCAAAAAAAGGAGAAAGTAGCGGAAATTAATTTTGGCTGCTTTCGCGCAGCATAGAACTCAGAGGGCCTGGGAACACCTCCGTTCTTCTGGGGAAGAACTCAATAGACTTGGCTGCAGCAGTGAAATTGTTGAAGAAATGTGTGCTGCTGTGCGAACCTCCGACGATCATCTACACGAGCAAAAAAACAGCGTACTCGTTTTGAGCACCAAGAAGACGTGTGTTCTGGGCTAGTCAGAGACAGAGAGGTTACATACTAAAGAACCGTCAAAGATCCTCAAGGAAGAAGGGTACCACCTTGGTTCGTCGAGGTGGTGTGTTGCCGGGTCCTCAAACAACGTGCAGCCGAAACCAGTAGGCTCGTCACAAGGCTCAAAGATTCTCAAACCGGTGGTACCATCCAAGTCCGGAGGAACGGATTCACCAGCTGGAAGTTCGACAGGTTGTCCACCAACACTGACCTATCAATTTCAATAACAGGTGCCTTTGTCACCATCCATAAACTCAAATAGCAGCTAAAGAGCTTTGAATAAAAAATATGACTAACCATTGTCCCATTACTCAAAAACCCTCCAGACGCACAGAATGAATCCGTCACGACATTAATTGCCGTAACATTGTTCATCTCCGTGTTCCACAACGCTCCCCACGCCTGATGTCCATCAATCTGTAAAGGGTCGCCCAACACTCGATCGAAGATGACGATAAGAGTAGGGGACACAACGATGGCTTCTAAAGCGACAATTCCTGTCGTGCCGTTTTGAACAAAATGCCATCCGAGTCCTTCCGCTTTGGGTGACGTCGAAGCGGAGAAAATGGTGGGGAGGGAAGAGAGGAGGAGAGAGCTTGAAGCTGCTAGCTTAGCTGAGGAAGTCCACATTCCTGGATCCCGAGAATTCGACAGGAAGCTGAGATTGGGGGAGGTGGGTTCAAGAGGGATGTGGGTCCAAGAGGGATTTATATACGGAGAGAGGGTCATAGAGATTGGTAGTGATAATGCCTCTCTCTCCTACCTAGTGGATCCGCACATAAAGAAGCATCTTGTCGACAAAAGTTGTGAGTTCCAAATTCAATTGCAAGCCTACTTCCTCAGTTTTTTAGGCATTTGGGCTGTTCCATTTTTGTTATGCCTTCTCCGTGTGTGAGCAAATTTTGCATGTGGCAAGGGTTAGGTTTTGTGATGGGAGGGCTTGGGTTTGTGGTGGTTGACTGAGACCGAATGCAAGGTCCTATCAACCACTGAGCTTCTCTGGAAAAAATCGATCGTTCTTTCACACCGTCTAATGAATTGGGGGTTGACAGATCCTGGCTGTGGAAGAAATAGTCGAGGGAATCGGTGGACGGATTTAGAACTAATGAATGCACTTAATTTTGGAAAGACTGGAGGAAATGTCTGCTACGCTCGCGTGATCAAACAAAAATTATGGGGTAGGCTCGGTTCCATCCGTTCTTTTTTTCGAATTACGACTGATTATCGGCTGACTGGGAATGAGTCTAGTAGGGCATGGTAATTGCTTGAACCCTGTTTGACCGGCTTGTTTCGGCATTTTCAAGTTGGCCGCAATTTCAATTGTAGAATTAATTCAAGCAAATCTCATTTCTTGAGTAGATCGTCAGAGAAGATGGCACTCGTGAGATTCCTGTAGGATATGGTAAAGAAAATACTTTATGGTACGCGATCGATAACAGCAGTAAATTGAAATACATCTATTTGTAGTCCTTTTGATGAGTGTGAATTATACTTACTTGATTTGACAGGTTTTTCATGATTTGGGACCTCTATACATATTATAGGTTCACTTTGTACCCCACCTTATGGGAGACGGGATTGGTATGGGTCATCTAGAATTGTACCCTGTCCCTGTACCTGCCTCTCCCGCTTCTGTATTCCCGTAGGCCCCAATCCTGTGTTATTCCTTACAAATTTATAGCTACCCAGCAATGACCTGGACTTACTATCGCGGACAGGGAAGTGTAACTAATTTACCTAAAAATTGAATGTCGGGCTTTTTGTCGTTAATCCTTTTATAAAAAACTACCACTTGATCCCTGGACCTTGAAAAACCCTTATCTGATTTATTCCAGATTTTTTGGATATGAGTTGAGAGTGTTGGGCAATGACCGAGCAAGGACAGGGAAGTGTAATCGCCCTTGTCACGAAGAGTCACACATCCTTGACAGTGGTGATCGTTCATTTGATACTTCACATCCTACCACTTCCAGCTTAGTCGCAATACTATTATGACCATTTTCTTTGGTTTTCAGTTAGACCTGATCCTATCTGTTAACATCTTTAATGAGATTCACACCAATTCCGCGATAAATTTGTGATGTATTTTAGTCATTATTATGCTTCAACATCACTGAATTAGCTTCAGATTTGATAGTCTACATGAAATGGGTGTAAACTATATTGGAAAAAATCTCCAAGCTTGTAAGTACACAGGAGGATAGTCTCTCCTAGACAGACAGACAACATGACGATCAACCAAAGTTGATGTAATAGGAGGATAAAGAAATATTCAGAATTACACTTCCCTGTCTGCGATAGTATTTGGAGCTCTAATGCATACTAATCATGCTGTAGTGTTCCGTTCAATTCGCTCATCATCCGTTACCGTGGCCAGTGAAGCGAATATAAATTTCATCGTGCCCGAGGAAAAATTCAACGATTTTCCGACTGATGATACAACTTCTATAGAAGGCCCTCATTGCTTAAATCTTATTTATATTCTAGGGCTGCCTGCGCAGCATCCCCGACTCCTATAATAATTCTTCCTATGCACAATGTCCAGAGCTTCAGTGAGTCTTAGTAACTGATTATCATCATAGTCACATTTTTTGTTTCTGTTTTCTTTTTCTTTTCTTTTCCCCAGTAAGGCTACATACATGGTCTAAGATGAGGCTTTTCCTCATTAACCTGAAGAAACCACATGAAATTGCTCTACTGTGCTGAGTGTAGACTCAGCACAAAACTCTAATTACACATGTTTACTGAGTCTTTAGTAAAATGAACATACTATTTTGTGAACAAGAGAGGATTATTGACAAAAGTTTGACCCCTATTGGTACATATTAATAATTTGTATTACTTTCATTCACTGCAAGTGAATTTTCAATAGAGCACATCTCCTGACAGACTGCAATGGGAATTTTGGAGGGTCTCACCTTCCCTAAAAGGTGGACTTCAATGGATCTGAGATTAAAAAGCCTGGTAAAAAGACTGTGTTTATGGTGCCCAATTTTAGTATGCATGAATGTTTTATTTGTTATAGGTGCTGGTAAGTCATGATCGTCAGTAATATTGTGAGAGTGAAACAAGATATTGACAAGCAGCTTCGAGATCTATAACTATTGCTTTTCGAGTGACATCCCGACTTCTAGTATGTATTAAATTTTAATGATCTATTTGATTTATTCCGAGGTCTTCCAGTAGTATCTAATAAATAACAAAATTCTTATCATTTGTGTGTCCGCAATTGTGAAATACTTATGATGGTGATGCTCAGAAAAATCAAAATAGGGCTAAAAAGAAAGAAGTCAAAGGTATTAGACCGCATTTTCAATGCAGAGTTTTGGCTGTTTTTATTTAGTGAGAAATTAAGTAGTTTTCCTCCATTAGTATATCTGTAGCTCCACTTGTCCTTGACATAACGGAGCTTCGAAACATCTTTGTTGCAGATGTGGTCTATTGAGGTGTAAGAAAAATGGTCACTCTAATATTGGGAATCAGTGGGCTTAGGGCTATTGAAAAATGGGTCATTTGAAGTAGCTACGGTCCCGAGCCCGGAGTAATGACGGTTGTGACGTGGAATAGCAAAATAAAATTTTCCAGATGAGCCTACTAGTATTGCGATTTCCTCTGTTGTATTTGAGATTTCATCAGATTGCGTTTTGATCGAATACAAGGCCAAGGGCTCTCAATCAAGACAGGTGAAAGATAATACTTACTGTGTGTACCAACCTTGGCGCGCAGCGAGCCCTGTCGCTGTAAAAAGTTACATTGTGGGTACTGGCAATCCCTCAGAGCCGCGCGTTCTGCTTAGTAATCCGCTTAACTATTTTTCATGGCACCGACATTTTCCTCAATGTACTACTGCTTTTTCTGCCTTCTTCATCTATATCATGCCTCAAAACATTGTATAGTATC
>ML179758.1:11040-28088 GCA_004369135.1 Dendrothele bispora CBS 962.96 | reverse complement strand
CCAGTCCACACCCATTGTCAACCCAATACGCATTTCACCATCCCTCCCGTTCTCTCTGACTCGGAGAGAAAAACAAACTTCCGTCTGCAGAGCGCAGTTCTCGGCAAACTTTTCCATCAAAGATGGTTCGATATTGGCCGGGTTGATGGTTTGCAAACGTCTCGAATACTTTATCCATCTCGTCCTCAACACCGGGTACACTCAACATGCTCGCCAATTGTTCAGAAATAGACTTGACGGGGAACTGCAAACAGGGCTTGGGATCCTCGCGAGTGGGAATGCCTCGACGTTGTTGACCAGGCGTAGGTTCAGTCTTGAACAGCGGTTCGTTGCAACTGAGGCACAGGGCGGATTTCTCTGTGGAGGCTGGGTATACTTCTTGGCAGCGAGGGCAGACCGGCAGAATGCGAAAATCGGATTCGATCCCGAGATGCTGCATTACTGAAGGAAGGGTAGTCACGACAGGTTCGTCCAAAACAGCACCGACTGAGGACAGAGCGAGTCTGACAACAACGAGAACCGCTTTACACGCCCGAAAGGGAAGGTGGAATTGAGTGTGAAGCCATGCAACTAGCATGTATAGAAGATACACTGCGAGGTTTGAAATAATGGGTTCGGGACCACGGCCGCTTACTTCTGGCAGCTCATACCAAAAGGGATCCGGATCGTTCTCCTCTTTGGGGTCCTCGATCTCTGGTAAAGGTCGCGTATCTCCACCGATATCTGCAGGTCTATCCACCGGCATTTCTACAGGTGCACCACTGCCTGCGTCGCCGTACTCTTCTTCTAACTCATTTTCATCGTCTGCAACCTCGTCAAATTCAATTCCTGACCGGATGAGCGCCTCCGCATATTCTGACCCAGCTTCTTCAACGGCCCTTACAATATCTTCGGGGTTAGAGGTAGCGGCATAGCCATGGTCAACAGGCTGCTCGGTATCGACTAGGTCATGGAGAGGGGTTGCAACTGTTTTCGAAGCTTCGGAGACATTAACATTTTGGAAGGAGCGTTCAACGATGGCGGGCTGGAGTGGTGAAGGTGTGTAGTATGCAGGTGGTCCGGGCTGGAGTGGGGTTGGTGTATAGTATGCAGGTAGTGCTGCACTCGACGTCGCGGAATCAAATGACGGTGTTGGGGGTTTATAGTTGTGACTCTGTTGTCGCAAGAGTTTCGCTTCGTCGTATCGTTTGCGAAAGGCTTTTGACCGTTTGGATTTCCTGTCCTGAGAATGATGTCAGAAGCGGTCAACACGACAGTGACGAATCAGGAATCACCTCCATGATACAAGCGGTAGCAAGAGGGGGTGTTGCGTACGAGCAAAAGAACCGTTACAGACCTGGTGGAAACGCATCCTAGCATCCTATATAGGGGGCGGACCCAATGATAGGTAGATGATCGGCCGCCTGTACAGCCCATCGATTTATTGGTGGACATGTCTATGAAAATCGGTACTTACTCAAATGTCAAGAGGAGCGTCTATACCGAGATAACGACGGAGTCGTGCTCAGTCGTGATTATATTGACAAACGACGGTATCGAATACAGTCCTTGCCGTCACAAGGCAAGCAGACAGTTGCGAGTACGGTCTGATGCGAGCAAGAGGGAATCGAGGTAAGCGGTTGCGGGTACGGTGTAAACGGTGCAAATCGAGGTAAAATTGATCGGTTGAGAAAGTGCGTATCATAGTCAAGAAGGATCCAGTGGAAGTTAGCAAAAGATCAGTACAAGTACCACGGAGGAGTACTTAACTTCATGAACATATCTATTCCAAACAACTCTTGCAGGAGAAAACATGAGGTATATGTGGGGTCGGTACGGTGTCTTGAGTCGAATACGAGTGAAGTTGTCGAAGACGCAGGGGTGAAACCGTTGAGTAGAGCCGAGGAACGAAGACACAAGGACACGAGGTCGTTGTGACGGGTTGACGACAAAAGCGAGTTTGGTCATCTAAGATAGACGGTAGCAAGTACGGTCTAAACGGGAGAGGAAGGGAGCAGACAATGAAGGAGTAGACACCGAAAAAGGACGAGAGGAGAGGATGAGAGGACGGTCAAAGAAGTGTCATTCTTAGCTTATGTAACGTGACCATGTTTGTACGTTAACGTCATTCAAATTAGTAACTCAACTTCTTACGCTCAACTTCTTCCTCCTCCGCTCTCGTGCGTACTCTGTCTGTCCGGGCTCGGTATGTTCAGTTGTTATTCCTTTAATATGTGCGTTCTCATCTCTCCTGACAGGTTTAACTCGATAAATCTTGACAATCCACCGCCGTCTAACTCCTTCACCTCTTCCAATCCACTTCCTTTGAACTCGAGCTCGTCTCCAGTTCTTCTCAACCGAACTTCGTTTCCGTTGAGTGTTGATTGCCAACCTCGTGTTCGCAAACGCCGCTACCCTTTCCTTTACTCTGCCTCATTATTCGACCGACAAGCAACATGTCCGAGCAAACTCAAGCCGTCCGTATCACCTCGGTGGATGTACACCATAAACCCGAGCTACTCCTGCACGGTGCATGCCCAGACGCTCGTATGTCGTGAAATACTACCTCATGGGTTATTTCGAAACTGATTCCTCTATAGCGTTGACGGCTTTTGACGGTCGAGTTGGTGCCGTTATCGGAGATAGTGGTTATTTCGTGACCTCGCCCAACATGGACCTAGTTTACTCACCTCGCTTTACACCCTGTTCAACACGCATGCGACGGGACTATCATTTCGGGACAGACGACCCCATGTACTTTCCTCAGCCTTTCAACATGACAGTTGGCCATTTGGCTATCATACCTGCACCATCCCCGGACAGCTTCCACAACCATGCATTGGCTTGGTATCGTCCTAAACCGGATGACTTCATACCTCATACTTCCTGTCAACCGTGTACCTCATTGGGAACTTTGAGTTGAGTTCTTATCGCTCGCATTGAAACGACTACGAATCGGCTAATCAGTTCCGCTTTAGCACGTCCCGACAACATCAAAAACGATCGTTATGTTCGAGATGGCCGTACAGCCCTTCAAAGACTTGTTGAGCGGCTGCAGCTGGCAGCTACGCAAGACGAGTCGCTGTTGCTTCTGGCCAACATTCAACGTCAATATCTCGAGTTGTATGCTCGGCTGGAGTGGCTCGACAAGTATTTACCTCGTATTCTTGGACAGGAAAGGACCCACTCTGTGGAGTCTCGACTTATGGGTGCATTTGCTTATACTCCCGACGATTTGCAACGGTTGTTCCATGCTGGAATCCCTGTCTGGTATGTTCGTGAAGTCACTCATCTTCCAGTTACTCGTGTGGACCAGCGGGCGGACCCCATTGACGAATCGGCTGACCATCGACTTCCCATGTGATTCACCGATAAAGTTCTCGACCTTGCTGATGCAGACCCTCCTCACCGTGTCGTCTGGAGTGGAGGCTGGACGCAGGGCGAACGTTATGCTGCCATGGCACGCTACATCCGTACCCTCTACCAATATCCTATCATGAGTACCTTGACCGGTCCCACTTCTTCTCCCGCCGCGGCGAGTACCTCGTCAATCACCCCACCCTCATTTTCCACTTCGAGCTCCTCTAGTTCCCAGGTGTTGGTGGATGTATTGGGGAAGGGTCCAGTCCCTCCAAGACTCAAAAAACAAACCGGAAAGACTCGTAAGTTTTTATTGAGTAGCATCAGCAGTCTCAATTTCTGATTCTCTTTATACAGATGCCAAAGCTTCGTCGGCAAAAGCGAAAACCCAGATCCCTCGTAACAAGTTTCTTCCGCTGGATCATCCCCTGAATCCTCCTGCTGTTTCGGCCTGGGGTACCGCCCTATCTGAACTCTCTCCATTCCATGATGTGCGGGTGCCTGAGAAACTCGGCACCTACCTTCCTCTACCAGAATCGCTTTTATCATCCAACTCTGAACAGACACAGGCATACCTGATTGCCACGTGGATCAAGCTGCGGCCTTTGTTCCTCTGGCTACTCTCCAACGCAGGGTCGAATCCTCTCAACTTAAAAGGACATCAATGGCGGTCTATCTTAGACCTGGGTCATGGGTTGCAATACAACGAGGGGTCCGGGACAGCGACATCTCAGAAGCATAAAGAGATGGAGAAGTTACTAAGACAACATCTAGCCGATCGTCGACACTGTGTGGATCTGACTCTCGAGACCATACCCACAGCTGATGTCGAGTGGCGGGGTGAGGCATTGTCGCAGGACAGACTGCCTCGTCCCGAAGTGGCAAGGGAGATACTTTGGGAACTTTATGAGATCAACTTTCGGATGGAACTGTTGATGTTGGATCGGACTCTCCTTCCCCAGGCCGAGTGGGGACTCCGTCAGAACGATCTAAGTGACTGTTGGCTTGGTCTACCCTTTCATGTCAATCTCGACAACGGCGGTAGTGGTCTAGGTTCTCCATCTTTCCTCCAACGATTACCTTACACCCGAGCACTGTATTACGTTGTCCGGGCATGGCCAGGACCGAAACCTGATGAGATCTCCTTCCCTTTCCCTGTTCAAATTACTGATGGAAGCGTGACAGACGCGTACTTCGAGAGACAGGTAGCCGTGGTAGAGGAAGCACTGGCTAGATTCTACGTCCGCACATTCTTCAATACATTTGCTCGTGCTCCAACCATCCCTCATTGTCTTTCGTAGCCATGTTTGTGCGTTTGCGGTCATTTCTATCTGTTAAGTATGTTGTTGCCTCTCTCTTGTTCAATCTAGATCTGACGTTTGTAATATAGTTTCTCATAGTTACTTATATTAACTTTAGTCAACCCTCCTTGCAGAATACACTTCTTGATCAGATCAGCTTGTTTGTGTGAGGTATTGTGAAGTTATTCATTCAAGGCTATCAAAAGCGACTACTTGTACATGTATTGAGAGAAGATGGTATAAAACGATGCTTTGTTGCGACTAGACGAGTTCGAAGTCCATGTCTTTCTCGTCTAAAGGAAAACTCGCAACGGATTGACGTTGGGCAAGGATAGTCTTGTTTTCAACCCAGGTTCCGAGCTAGGAATAAAGTTCGACGTCAATCGGGGTACGTGTCTCATCCATCAAATGGTCTTACCGAGGCTAACTTGGCCCAGTCCAACATGGCTCCTTGAAGAACTCTCTGTTCCAAACTCAGCCGAGGCCAAAGCATAAAGGTCTGAAAGACATACTGTACATCCATACCATTCACAGTGAGCAATGTGTGTGAATAGGACCGCCATTTGGCCACGGTCTTGGCGGAAACGAATTGGGCGAGGGAGAATGGTACCCTGTGTCCACTCAGGTGCGTTAACGTTGCCTTCGTGAACAGCTAAGATGACGAGCGGACTGGGTGCAGCCTTGAAGCCCGAACCGTACGGGGCTGGAATCCAGGCCCGGACTTTAAGGAGATGAATATCGATGGGTTCGCCCTGGTTAAAACGTTAGTTTTAATAAAACTTGAATATTTCGAACTGAACGGTATACGTACGTCGAGTTTCTTATATGATACCTCGACCAGAACCTGTTGCTGACCACAGTCTTCCGGATAGAGAAATCCTTGGATCATCACTGTCTGGGGATTCTCCGCGTCGGCTGCGTTGCGCTTGATCCATTCATCGTACCAGTTTTTTTTGCGATGGGTGGTGCGGGATCGATTGGTGGTGGTGACGGGCCTACCAGCTTGGGGGTCAGAACTGGCAGTCCGCTGAACTGGTACAGCGCTGGAACGAGGCTGGCGCAAGAGAGTCCGTCCTCGAACAGAGGGAGTAGGGCGGTGGACAGGCATGGTGGATGAAAGTTGAACTTGGTTACTGAAATTTGTTGAAGTTGTACGAGAAATGGGCGGGTTTATATGTGGTCCTATGCAGCCTCTATCGTTGGTGAATACTGTTACGCTGAAAGGTAGGACAGTTAGGATTATCGTTCAATCCTAACTATACAAGTGGTCGCATGTGATCACGTGGATTTTTGCAATCTATCCTACCTATCCATCGGCCCATGATTTGTTGACTTTCTTGCACACCTTGAACTCATGGAAGTTACATTTATGTATTACGATGAAAGTTACTATTATTTACATGATAGTTAGTATAGGTTGTACATACGGTATCTATCATGGCCGTTGTATTTTTTTGAGAAAACGCAGTGAATACAAACAAAATGTTCCAATATGTCAATCCCGATAAAAAAATGAGAGGATAACACTACTCGTTCAAGTTCTATGAGTGCGGTCCACACCTCCCTCCCAAAATTGTGTGGCAGTGCTAAAGTGTCGGAGTTCCAATTTGGCTGGGATTGCCAGTACCCATACATTGTTCAGTATTTGTACAGGTCCCGTGACATAATGTTCATAAGGGCGGTCACGGTTTATGCGCGACGTCAACTCTTTTCCAACCATGACTACGACCACCAGGTCCTCCGCTGCTTCTCTGGAGGACTTACCCGACGAACTCCTACACAGAATTGTCAAGCTTCTCAATCTCCAACAGTCTCCTATCACGATTCAATCGTACCGTCGCGACCTATGTACTAGGCCCCCTGACTGGTACCCTGCCGATTCAGTGTCCCTGGTCAACCGCCGACTGAGGCGTCTATCATTACCAATACTCTTCAGAGAAATATCCATTTGCCTTTATCTGGTCGATAAAGTCGATGTAGAACAATTCCAGTGGGTGATGGAAGTTCTCAAACTCAACACACATCTGGTCCCCTTGATCAGGTTCGGATGTCTGTTATTGCTATATTTTGTCACTGCTAGACTAATTTTTTTTGACAGGAATGTTTCCATTATTTATGATGGCCGTGGGCTACAACCCAGGTTATATCCTTGGAGGCGTGTCAAGCCAGGCGATGATCCCGAAACTTTGCTCATAATTGATGTTCTTTCTCGTTTCACACATCTTGAGCACCTTGATCTTCCAGCTGCAATTGAATTTGGCCATAACCTGCGCCCGATACTCGAAGCCCTCAATGGTCATCCGTCGAATAATATACGCCTCCACTTCATGTCTATAGACGAATGGTCACTCAAGCCTGTTGATCCAGAGTTATTAAACGAGTTACGATCAATGTCTCTCTCACGCGTGGTTTGTCGCTACTGGGACTGTGAACGCTACCCCGACCAGGAAATGAAGGCTTGGATTGCTCAAGGGTTGAATATAGAATCAATTTCGCGCACCCGATCCGTTGATGATAGTTGGATGGACGGTACTTATCCTGGCCTTACCTCGATCTATTCGTGGAATGGGAATCAGAGATCTCTGCAATCCACCATCGACTTTCTCATACGCCACCCTTTATTGAAAACAATCCAACTCGATAGGGCCCACGAATGTGATACGACACCATGGCGTGTGACCTTTGCCTCCAAGATGTACCCCTATTCATTCAAAATTGTGGAACGCGACATCGGCTGGCGGAATCGCGTGGTCAAAATTGACGGAGAATGGTTGTACAACGACATCAAGGTTATATTCCAGGATGACATCGCTCATGTGGATGTCGAAACGGTAGAGACCATGATTCGAACATTGAATGAGGCACTACCACAACCATCCGACTGCTCAGAGCTGTACGTGTACGTGGGAATAGACTTCTTGTCGCCAGTCGGCAAATACATGGTAAGTGAGCCGTTTGGAACCTTGGTCTCCGATTTCTCTCCTGACTTTTTGATTCTCCTAAAAAGACCTCAGACGATCTTATCGGTATCCTTGCCCGAAATATGAACTATGCAGTCACCCTCGACCTCGGGAAGCTTTTGTGTGACATCCTTACTCGGGAATCCTCTCAAATCCTCGAACCAAGTTCCGCTATAAACGACAGATCCCTTCCAGGTTTCAAGCCCTTCTGCGAGAGACTCAAGCAAGCCATGCCGAGGCTTCGGCAAGTTTGTGCTCAAAACTCCCAGGGCCGTTTGATTGAGGCTGATCTAGAACAGCGGTGGCGGTGAAGAAATTACATTCAACGATTCAAAGTAGTATGTACAACACCTCTTGTCAATTCTATCGAAGTGTCGACTAACCCGAAAGTACGTGCCATCATCATTTCAGTCCCAATCCAACTCTCCCTAGTATCGCTCACAAGCCACCTTATCTATCAGCAAATTCAAAGTTCATACATACTGTTGTAAATTAATGCAAACAATTCGTATCATCGGCCAATTTTTCGCTATTTCCCATCTTCTTGTCATACTAGATATAGTACTTGGAAGTATATTGATGGCAATATCGGGGTTATGCGTGAGCTCGTACCCTTTAAGGTATAACTCTTTGATATTCTCATAGACCGAGTTGAGTTTGGGGTAAGTGTAAATGAAATTCGTCGAGTTCTCTGGCAGAACAGAGCGGGTTTTAAGCAAATACAGATCGAAGAAGCGAGTATATGCTCAAATGAATGACCATCACTGTTAAAGAAAAAGACACATGCCCCTCCTTCCTTGACCTGGTAGTTCTAAAACACCTTCGCGCTTGTTTGCACCTCTCGACTGTTCCGCAAACTCATCATCTCCTGCGCAGCAGTAAATGCGACGGTGTTCAGTGGTATAAGTATTTATCTACCCTTCTAGAAGAAATGTCCAGATTAAACCAAACGGGTTTGGAGTGTCCCTGATGATCCATGGGGGGCGCTCTCGGAACAGACCCGTCCGACTCAAATCTCCTCCAATCGTCTTTCGGCGCTTTTCGGACCCAGATATCGAGGATTTTGCTCTGTTGTAAATGTGACTTTGAGTCCTAGTCTAACGGTCAAGGCAGGGAAGGAGAAGAGAGAAAGAGATTGTATGGATTGTAATGAGCGTGGTTTACATACCAAAAGTCGATACCTTCCAATCTAAACAGAACCACACTGCCAACTTGCGGGCAGCACGTGCGCTTCCATACTCCTTCATGTATCGCTTCTCAAACGACGACGTGTTGGCCCGGTGTGTTCCTTGAGGGAAGGACTTGGCGAGTTTGCTTCTTCATTTTTCTCCGAAATCAATTTTACAAAGCTAGTTCATTTCAACTTGTGGGTGCAATAATCTCAAGTCCGGATCCGGACTCCCCGATTCTCATTTGGCTCGGACCTCTCGGAACAGTTGAAAACAAACAGTCTGCCTATGCGCGCTCGATATCGGAAGTTTATGTCACAATTTCCCATTTTTACGAACGCTTTGTGATGAAAGCGCCTACTAATGAACTTCCATCTCCGTTTTTGCATCAAGGATATGACAGATTGCAGGAACATTTCAACCTTGACGAGAGATATACATACCCTTTCATAACGGAGCTCTTATCTCAAACTTCAAATTTCACCAAAAGAGCGGTGCCATCCTCGCCCTAAGACTGTACGCTCGGGCAACTCGGAGCATTACAACTAGCAGGTTTATCGATCCTTCGGCGAGGCTGTACCCGTTTTGAGCGATCCATGCTAGCGTTTACTCGGGGCGCTGCTTCGATATGTTTTCGCCAGGTACCTTAACCAAGTCACCAGAGTATAAAAGCTAGCCTCTTCGATGAGGATGAAGGCATCTCTTTCCTTTCTTCTTTCCTACTTTCTTATTGTCTCTTCTAATTCTTGTTATTTATCCTCGTAATCTTCTCACTGAACAAAGACAATGATACGCCCTTCTCTTCGCCTCGCTAGTTTCGCTCTCTCCGCAATTCCAGCTGTCTTTGCGGCCAATTTTGACGTCGCTGTTGGACCTAACGGAAACCTTGTGTTCTATCCCGAGTTTGTCATAGCCAATCCGGGTGACACGGTCAATTTCGTGTTGTATGAACACTTCATTCCTCTATGTAACATCTCTGTCGCTGAGTTCTTTTTTAAAACTTTTTCAGCCATCCAAAGAACCACTCGGTTACCCAGTCAAGTTTTGATGCTGTGAGTATGCTTTTTCAGCCTTTTCCGTCTACAAACTTCTTTACTCAATGTATATGCGCACTTTTAGCCTTGTGTGCCTCTCGAGGGCGGACTCGACCTTGGGTTGTAAGTTGAAATTTTTTGATATATTTAGCTTAGAATAGTAATGACTCTTTCACAGCGTTCCGGTTCCAGTAGGCTCAGAGGGTGGTCCTCTACCGAATTGGTCTGTTGTTGTCAACGACACGAACCCAGTGTGGATTCATTGTGAACAAACCCAACCAGTCAGTCACTGTGGTGCAGGTGCGTACAATCTCCAGTTGCCTTTTCGATATCAATTTTCTTACCTGGTCTTCGAAATCCGATCTCACTCCCGTGGAATGCATGTAACAGGAATGGTTTTCGCTATCAATCCCCCGCCAGCAGACAGCGATCACTCTTTCGAGGCTTTCAAAGCTAAGGCTATTCAGATCAACGGAACTGCTTCTATGTCGCCCGTCGTTAGCACTCCTCCTCCTCAGTCTTGGGCTGAAGCTACTGCGACTGTGACACATGATCAATCAACGTGGTTGACTACTTATACTAGCTATGAAGGAACACCTGGTATGTGTTCACTATTTTTTCCTAGGATTAATTTCTCCTAAGCGCGATCCTGACGATTGCCGTTCCAACTTGAAAATAGAACCTACTATGGCTGCTCAACCTATTGACCACAAAATCATTGTTGGGGATAACAAGCAATTGATCTATGGACCGATGAACATCTCTGCCTCTATCGGAGACACTGTCACGTTCGAATTTCATCAAAAGAACCATACTGCCACCCAGTCAAGTTTCTCGTATGTTATTTTTTCGACCTAGAATAATTCATCTTCTACAAGTCTCACCCGATTCCTGTTTTGTAGATCGCCTTGCGTAGCCGTGGACGGTGGATTTAACTCTGGATTGTGAGCACGATCCTGTCTTTTCACACCTAATCCTTATATCTTATATTACAAAAAAATCTTCTAGCATGCCCGTAGCCGACAACGCAACAGAGTTCCCCACCTTCACTATCACTATCAACGACGTAGGTCAATTTCTCGCACAGCATCGTATCTCACACTAACCATCTACTCTCGACTTCACCAGACTCAACCCATCTGGGGCTACTGCCAACAGACCGTACCTGTCAGTCACTGTGGATCCGGCATGGTCTTCTCGATCAACGCTGTCGAAAGTGGACCGAACAACTTTGCTGCTTTCCAAGCTCTCGCGATGGCACAGAACGGACCTGCCAATTCCGCTGTCAATGGTGGATCGTCCACTGGTTCGGGAAGCGGAAACGATGGTGCAAATGGTAGTGGTAGCAACAACAATAATAACGCTGCTATTTCGTTCCAGACACCTGTTCATTCGGTAGTCGTGGCTCTCAGTGCTTTTGCTCTTGGCTTTTCTGTTCTTTAGAGCTGTTTTCGAACGACAGTTGCTTTCTGTGGTTAACGAGGGCTGTTTAGATGTTCTCATGATACGTGTTGATGATTACTAGATGATATGTTCCATACACTTAATCTTTTGGACGCTTAACGGACTTTTTATATATTGGGAGTTTCTATCCACATAGGACTCTTTGGTTTATTATTTTGAACACTGAGTAGTGCTAGTCAATCTTTTTGTACTCTGGCAATATAAGTTACAGTGGTATTATTATTATGCATATGTATCTGATGGTGCTTGGTTCGACAAGTTATTGAGCACCTCAGGTTCATTAGTGTTTGGCCTGAACACCATATACGATTAAATATCTGAACTTGATGGAGGAGAGATTTCTGGAGGAGAAACAATACCAAAAATCATAACTATATTCCCTTTTTTGTTTCCTGTCCTTCCTCCACGCCTTCCTCCCACTTTCCTTCTCTTTTTTTCTCTTCTCTCCCCTTCTTTTCAATACTCCCATATCTTAGCTCCACTTGACTGACGCCCTCCAGTTTATAACAATACTATGACCATGTCACTCAACCTCCTATGCCCGAAGTCTATTCCCCCCTCCCCTCTCCAATCTCTGTCTCACCTCCGATTGGATCCTCGAGCTCACGGCATTCCTCAGAGTCGGTAATTACAACATGATACCAAGGAGGTCCCAACACTTTATTCTCTTCCACAGTAAAAGTAAGAAATCTGTTATTATCGAATGTAGCTGTTGATCTGTTTTGACGTCTGCGCTTGTATCTTGAGCCCAAAGGTAGATAAGAATGCCATATATCAAAAATCTGAAGCCTATTATCCGGTACACAGGCATCGATCCAGGGTATGCGGCGCTCCGAGTCGGTACGCAGGCCGAATGTTATAAAAAAAAGTTTGCCAGACTGAAGGTCGTAGTATCTAAACACATAATGGATGTCACATTGATGACTGGGGTACGAGATTGACCCATATGTCTTGTTATAATGACCCCATTCCCAACGAATATCTGATGGGTAAAATGATGAAGAAGACAAGTGCAAGTTGAAAGAATGGGATACAGTGCCTGTGTCAAGTATGAAATTGAGAGCTGTTAAGCTCAATGCATGTGACGTGCATTGGAATTTGTCCATCTGACGGTAATACTCGAATTCGGGACTGGATGAGGGGATGTAATTGATTTCGACGACTCTTTGGTCAGAGTCTCCCATTTTATGTATGAAACAAGAAGCCAGAGCATTTCCATTGTCAATAGGCAACAGGCGACTGTCTCGGAGGCGATAATCATCAAAATAGATGAGACCATGACTGAGTACCACAGGAGGAGGAGGAGGGGGAGGAATAATGATGTCATAGCCTGTATTAAAGAGTGTGATCTTGAATTCGGTTCCATTCTTGGTGCGGAGTCTAAACGTGTAAGGATGAGGTCGTGAGAACGACCGTATACTATGCAGAGTGCCGTCGTGAAGAAGGGTGAGCTCGGAATCGATTTTGAACTCAGTTGATATCGCATTTCTGAGTTCAACGGTCCTCTGCCGAGGTACTGTGCTCTCCTTTACTACAACCTTCTCTAAATTTCCCACGGATTTGTCTGTGTGGTGTAGTGGAAAATGCGGACACCATCGAATATAGCGGTGTCCGACTTTTCGAAGGTAAATTCCAATGACACCTTTAGTGTCTCGGCAATGCAGCGAAGCAAAGAATAGGTCTTCTCCTATATCAGGTCGATCCTGCAGGAAAAGATGGATACGGAGACCGTTGTTACCGAATGAAAAGGATGATTGAACACCAAGCTCTTCAGAGTCAAACCCGTGAATTCCACCAGAAGACAAAAATTCCGAGGGGGAACTAGCAAACAATCCTCTTTCTCGGTGATGATCCTGTGCAATCCAGGCAAAGATACTTCGATCATCCGAGTACTTGATAATCTCCTGTTGCAATCGCATAAAGGCCTTGGCTCCTCCTTCCCCATAGATCGGTGGCATGTTCACCCCAAAAAGCCCCATGAGACAGTATGCCATGTCTTCTTCCCGTGTGGTACTCCTAGATGCCGCCCATGACATTTTTTGTGCAATGCTATACTCCTCAAGCTCTCCCTGCTCAAAAACGTTGACTGGAATAGAGGTCACTTCAGAGATGGCTTTTCGCATGTCGAATCGAGTACCAATCGTGTTCCATTCCTGATCCAAGAACACCATGTAATGTGGAGCAATCAACTCTTGAAGGGTCCAGCCTCGCTTGAACCAACGACTCTTCTTGAATTCCTCCAAGCCCATCACACTCCTCCCATTTGAAACATTGTTCAAGTATGCAATGCGTACACGAGCATCTCCATAGTATTTGTACATTGAGTTAAGCGCTTCAGAAAGCTCGGCGCTGCTAGACTTGTCGATGCAGCACGTATCTATCCAGATCCATTCATATTTGTATTTTCGAGCGTAGTCGCAAGTCTTCTTGATTTTCAACCACCCAGCCTTTTTCTGGATCCTTTCAACCTTCGACAATTGGACTTGTTTCCTGGCTTCTTCAACCTCCAATGCGGCTTTCTTTTCAGCCTTGTGGAGATCCTGGATGTCTTGGAAAGTGACTTCGTCCTGTTCCCAGGTGTGGGAGAGAATAGCGTATATGGGAACTTCAGTGAGAAATTGTTTGACCTCTAGGGTCTCTGTGTTGAGAAGACGCATAGTACGTGGATCGGATCGGATGTTTACTCGAAAGCTGAATAAAATAACCAAATTAATAAATCATCTCGCAGTGGAGGTGTAGGGACAGAGTATGGAAAAGGGACGAGTTACATACCTGATGGTGTTGAGTATGAGCTGCAAGTGTGTAGGGATAGGCTGTTTACTCGAAAGCCTGTCAAAAAAATAGTAAATCAATCATCTCTTTATGGCTGTAGGGGAGGGAGAGGACAAACGGTTGAGCTAAATACCTTGGGTAATACTATAAAGACGCGAGAAAATCAATCATCTCTTTATGGCTGTAGGGGAGGGAGAGGACAAACGGTTGAGCTAAATACCTTGGGTAATACTATAAAGACGCGAGAGGCTATTGAATATTTACTCGAATGCTGGATAGGGAAATTAAAATAATCAGATATCTCACCGTAGTAGTAGGAGGGGTTGGGAGAAAAGGATGGCCTACACACCTAATGGCAAGAATACAAGCTGTCAGGGAGAGCACTGAGAATATAGCGTCTACTCAAAAGCCTGTTGGAAAATCAAAATTAAGAGTTTATTTTTTCAGTTTGGTGGGCAGAGGGTGGACGGACAGGATACATACCTCGTAGCAGAGATACAAGCTATAAGTGCGGACTGAATGTTTACTTGAGCACCAGACAAGAAAAGAAGGTCGAATTGGTTGGTTATTCTTACGGAAGAGGAGTAGGGGGAGGGCAAGGGGACACCGAGCTACATACCTAATAGTAAGAAAGCAAGCTGTAGCCTGTAGATGTGAGCTAGGATGCTTACTCGAAGGCTAGACAGGAAAAAATCAATTTTTACACAGTTTTAGGCGATGGGAGGGTTGAAGAGACGAGCTACATACCTGATGGTACGAAGACGAGGTGTAATCCACACGTGTGTATCGCGGCACCCAGATTTTTGCGTCCACCCGGTGCGTCCAAGGTGTGTCCAGCGAGGGCCGGCATCCAAGTGCATCCAGCTAATGTGCGTCCACGTTACGAGGCCGGAGTTTACGGAGGTCTCGTCCTTACTAGACTCGAACTGGCTGCTGGAGTTTCTTAAGTATCTATACAAATCAGATGATAGGCCGTGGAGTCTAGACCATCAAGTAGTCATGATCTTATGCACAAAAATGCTAACGTTGTTATCTATACAAAAATGTACTTTTTATCAAGATACCGGCCTCGTACTAACTCACGCCGCGTAGCGATGGCCCACTTATACTTAATGAGTATTCGAATAAGTACCCATGGGAGCTCGCCGAACATAGACTTTCAATTTCGATATATGGCAAGACTGGCGGACCCTATTATAAGTTAATTCCACTCTAGGTGCAGTAACGTTCTGATACATCCACCGGATCGTCATATATCGACACTGGACAGAGTCCGACAGATTAGCAGTAACGCATGACTCTGGACTCTTTGGTGATGTTTACTAGTGCTTGTATATGTACACGTGACATAATGAGGCCTCTTTCCAACCATGACTACAACCACGACCTGCGGCACTTTTGAGGACTTACCTGATGAGCTGCTTCACGAAGTTATCGAGTTTCTCAATCTCTTCCAAACGCATCCTATCACAATTCAAGACTGCCCTTCACCTGCTTCCAGCAGGCTCCTCGATCTCGATCTGTACCCTGTTGATTCAATGTCCCTAGTCAATCGCCGATTCAGACGTCTGTCGTTACCGATACTCTTCAGAGAGATAAATATCGTCGCTTTTCTGCGCCGCGCTAACGATCGGGAACAATTCCACCGTCTGATGGAAGTTCTCAAACTCAACACACATCTGATGTCCTTGATCAGGTTGGGTGTCTGTCATTGCTGTATCTTGTCACCGCTAGACTAATTTTTTTCCAGGAATGTCAAGATCATCTATAATACTCGACTAGATCATCGGAGGCCCATGGACCTCGAAGCCCAGCTCATAGTCGATGTTCTTTCTCGTTTCACACGTCTCGAGCGCCTTGATCTTCCAAATTTAATTAAACTCGGCCATCAGAACCAACGTCCGATAATTGAAGCCCTAAATAGTCACCCTTCTGACAATATACGCCTCCAGTTTATGTCCACAGAGGAACAGTCATTCGATTATCTTGACTTCGATCATTTACGATCAATATCTCTGTCGCGTGTCGTTTGTCGCGATTGGTACATCGAGAGCTGCTCCGACCAGGGAATGAAGACTTGGCTTGCCCAAGGATTAAATATAAAACGAATGGAGTCGCGGTCGCGCATGCGATTCGTTGACGATAATTGGATGGACGGTACTTATCCTGGCCTTACCTCGATCTATTCGTGGAATGGGAATCAGAGATCTTTGCAATCCACCATCGACTTCCTCCTACGCCACCCATTGTTGAAAACAATTCAACTCGAAAGGGCCCACGAATGTGACGCGACACCATGGCGTGTGACCTTTGCCTCCAAGATGTACCCCTATTCGTTCAAAATCGTGAAACGCGATATCGGCTGGCCTCAGGAGAATAACGTGGTCGAGATTGACGGAGAATGGTTGTACAATGACATCAAGGTTATATTCCAGGATGATATCGCTCATGGAGATGTCGAAACGGTAGAGACTATGATTCGAACATTGAGTGAGGCACTACCACAACCATCCGACTGCCTAGAGCCGGCGCTGTGCGTGGGGATAGACTTCTTGTCGCCAGTCGGCAAATACATGGTAAGTGAGCCGTTTGTAATCTTGGTCTCTGATTTCTCTCGTTGAGTTTTTGATTCTCCTAAAAAGACCTCAGACGACCTTATCAGTATCCTCGCCCGCAATATGAACCACGCAGACGCCCTCGATCTCGGAAAGTTGGTGGGTGAAATCCTTATTCAGGAATGCTCTCAAATTCTTGAACTGGATCCCGCTGGAGTTGAGGGGTCCATTCCAGGTTTTGAGCCCTTCTGCAAGAGGCTCAAGCAAGTGATGCCGAGGCTTTACCAAGTTTGCGGTCAAAATCCTCAGGGCCGGTCAAACGTTCAATACTGGTAGAGCAATGACACATTTGTGTTTGGTGATTTGAAGTACGCATAACGTCTCTTGTCAATCTCGACTAATTTGATTCTCACTAGCACCTCATATCCAGCCTACCGAAAGTTGGCACATTCAT
>ML179757.1:10958-54371 GCA_004369135.1 Dendrothele bispora CBS 962.96 | reverse complement strand
ACAGGGGCTATTTACATCTGTTGACCATCAGCCTTTGCTCAGCGTCGCGTACGCGTCATTATTCCCACGAGCCATCCCGGACATTTCCGGAAATCTGGGTCGGTTGGCCAACACATCGTTCTCGTCCGTTCTCTAAAAACCCAAGAAAAAAATGTCGAGCATCACCTCGTTCTTCTCCTCTTTCCTACCTACGGTATACAACGACTCTGAGGCTGACGACGCGCAGAAGCCCGAGGCTGCTGAGGCCAAGTCTGAGAAGGAGGAACCGGAAGCTGAGGAGCAGGAAGGAGGAGGAGGGGAGGAAGAGGAGGAGGAAGAACCCGAGGATGTGAGCTATGGTATCTGTCTGTAAAGGAGGATTGTTCGCTGATTTTGGTGTAGCTTCACCCTCAAATCCGTGAAGAATGTCAAAACTCTTCGAAATGCGCTGCTTTGGCCAAGCACTTCGAACATTGTCAGGAAAAGGTGTCGGGTGGAGAGGGCTACAAGGGAGAGGACTGTGTCGAGGAACTGTAAGTATCTCAGCCGTTCTTCATTTTATGTTTTTGTTCTGACATTGTCCTGCTCGTAGCTGTAAGTAACTTTTGCAGTCGCGTGTTTTTTGTGGTTGCCAACGTTGACTGACTCGTGTTTCTGGTTTTGGATTCTAGTCCAGTAAGTATTTGCTGTTTCACTTCGTCTTTCTGAGATGGAGACTGACCTTATTCGTAGCATGATGCACTGCGTTGACGTGAGTCTTTCGTTCTTACAATACTTCACTTCACCTCTCGTCTTACCTCTCGTTCATGTATACAGGATTGTGCCGCCCCCAAGCTCTTCTCCAAGCTCAAGTAGACATAGAATACTTTCATGGGCGTTGGCTAGGATCCAGGTAGCTGGTGTGTCTCTGTTCCATGGTTTCTCAAGCGCTTTTCACTGACCTTTGTTCTGCGTTTGACAGGTAGAGACTAGGGTTGGATTGCTCGCATATTTAGAAGAAGAGGGTCCATTTTCTCCAATCCTAGCCCTCGCTATCTTACGTGCCTCTCCGCTACTAGTCAAATTTTAATTGTCTTTTCATTTTTTTCCCCTTCCGGTGTGATGTGAGAGTGAACGGTGTTGACAAGTGGTTTTACCGACGAGGAAAGACTGGCTTATTGGTTCGTGCCTAATGGTGTGTTTTTTCCCTCGTTGTTCCTTCCGACACTTTTTGATAGGACCTTCTTAAGATGCACTTTGTCAAAGCTCTCGTCCCTTTCAGGGGTAGCAACGCGCAGCAACACGTACCCTGAGTCATTCTTTCTCTGAGGTTTCCCTCGGCGACGTGCCTACCGAGTGTAGAGTCTCCAACTTGCTTTTCGTCCTAACGCTAATGACACACTGGGTGACCACCGCGGATATAACTGGCGACTATCCCACAGAACAGTTGAAGTCGGTGTAAGAGAATTGTTTTCGCTGTTTGGTCTATCGTGCACAGGTGTCGTCGTCATTACCCTCTGTTACCCTCTGTTTTTGTTATTGCTCGCTCACCAGCAGACATGTTCGTCTTTCTCTGCATTTTTTTCACTATCCGGTTCTCTAGGCCACGCTCAACTATCGACAAATCATCTCAAGAGCGCCTCTCGACATCTCCTGCTGGTCCGTGACAGCTCGAACGAAGATACGCGGTTTACATCGACCTGTTTTCTTGTCGGAAGCGAAGGAGGTAAGCTTTCCCCTACTGCCTTGGTCCGTTCTTGGATCCTGAAGACACTGCCTGACAGGATGGAGCCCATCTGTTCTCTCTCCTCCCTTTCCTTCTCCTTGGTCACCACTCTTCCTCGCCTTGAAGGCCCTTGTTTCCGCTGTCGCATATGTGTGTGCTGTCAAGCAACGCATATATGCACATGCATACATATGTCTTCGCTTTTTTGGCTTTCTTCGCTCCCGTCTTCCAACCTTCACTGTTCAAAATCTGGTCTCCGGAGTCCGGACCTTACCTTCTTTTTATCGACTCCCCTCTTCTTTGCTTCGTCACCGACCCCATTTCTTCGTTTTGTCCTCGTCTTCTGTCTCACGCATATATGTCCCTAGTACCCCTAGTACCCACTCACCTGTTCCCAACATCCCGTGATACCTCGAAAGAGAGAACCGGGAGAGGGAGGTACCTTGAAACCAGGTCAGACCAGCCAGACTCGCCGTATCTTTACGCCCTGGGTGCTAATAGCCTGAGACTTGCGACTCGTTAGCTTATAGTCCAGAGCTATTTCATGAACAGGGCATGGCGGGACTAAGCAGGGGCTCGTTCAGACCTTATGCTTTCTAATCCTTCTGAATCCACCTTGTCAATAGGTCTTCTTTCTGCCGACAAGGATGGTTAATGTTTGGTGGAAATCCGCTAGCTCAGAGTAACCGCTGTCTCGGAGAGACGCTATGAAGAGAAGGGAGGGTTAGGGCTCTCGTCGAAGGGACGTGTTGTACTGGGGACAAGGGGGCAGCAGGAGTAGTGGGTAGCAGGAGGATTTCTTTTTTTTGGTGCTTTTTGTACAGTTTCTCTTGTTTCTCTGCCCGTGTTCGTTCGTCCACGTTACAATCACAAGGAGGAACTGATTACCCCGTCTTCGCATTTCTTGTCCCTTTAACAGACTCCTCCCCTTTGTTCTTCCTCTGATGAATGTCCTTCACTCCCTTCCGCTGCCTTCGGCCTATCACGTTCTCTGCTTGTCAGAGTCTGTTCATAAGCTTCCGATAATGTATTTCTCAGTCCCGTGTTGTATATGCATGTATATGGGAATATTACGAAAGAGTGAAGATCTGTCACTAGTACTTAAACACAGTATATTACATTTTTTTCCGTTTATGCTTAGCCCTTATAAGCCTCAACCAGGCTCGAGTTTGGTCTTCCTTACTTTCTTTCCCTCTTTACATTGAACGATTATAGTAGCTAAAAATGTTGTCCGGTAAAGAGGTCGCTCAGCATGATAGTAAGGAGAGTTGTTGGATTATCGTTCACGGTGAGTGTGCTTCTTGCCTAGCATACGTAGTGCTAGAGCTATCTATCTTGCTCTTTCACTATCCGCCCGGCCCTTTCTCCTTAGCCCTCAACTTCGAGTTTTAACTAAGTCAATTGTATGTCTGATTACTGACTTCATTGATCAACGAATGGCGTTCTAGGGCATGTTTACGACGTGACCGAGTTTTTGGATGGTGAGCCGTACTTGTTTCACTGGCACTCTCTCGTTGGTTGGTTGGGGTAAAGCTGATCATGATGAAACCTCTATAGAACATCCAGGTTTGTTTAGTCTAAAATTCTACCGCTTGATTACGGTTGAGCTGAAATGACGGGCACTTGAAAGGGGGGAGTAAAATTATTCTTAAATATGCTGGGAAAGATGCGACGTATGTATTGTCTCCGTTCCTTCGATAACTTTGCTGAACTACCACTAACAACCTGTCATTTCTGTTAATTTTGTCCCCTTGTACGTGCTCTCGGACTCTTAACAGGGCAGAATATGACCCAATACATCCGCCGGACGCGATCAAGACGAACTTACCAAAGGAAAAGCAGTAAGTGCGCTTTTCTTCTGTCTCCGAATTGCCTTATGTTCTGATATAGCCACGTTTACTGCGCTCCTCAATAAAATCAATGCTGGTCCGACCATTTTCGAAACGTCGTGAAAACAAGTCTCGGACCAGTCCAACCAGACACTGTCGAAAAAGTCGAGGTAGAAACCACAGACGAAGAAAAAGCGCGTTTGGAGAGGGTGGAAAATAAACCTGCTCTAGCTGAGATTTTAAATCTACACGATTTTGAGGTGAGTTCTTTGCGAATCTTTTTATATGAACATGGGTTTCGTGGTCAATGTCTGTCATTTACTGACTTTAGTATTATTGAAGTACGTCGCGAGACAAATTATGCCAGAGAAAGCATGGGCGTATTTCTCCTCTGCTGCTGAGGATGAGATTACTATGAGAGAGAATCATGCTGCGTTTCATAGGTGCGTACGTTAGGACGAGATAGAGCTGATATAAATCTTAACCTATATCTTGTTCCTACCTTCTTATGTATTGCTCCGATTTTCCGTTCTGCCTTCCACTGATGTACACGTCATAACACATGCAGAATATGGTTCCGCCCTAGGATCCTTCGTGACGTTACAAACGTGGATTATTCGACAAAAATTCTTGGACATAATTCGAGTATGCCTATCTATATCGTGTGTCTTCTCCGAGTCTGTTTGTGAAACTTGATCGTTAACTGAAGTTTTCAATCCACACAAATACTACAGTCAGCGGCAGCTTTGGGAAAATTAGGGCATCCCGATGGTGAACTCAACCTTACCAGAGCGGCTGCTAAACATGGGATAATCCAAATGGTGAGCACAGTGTAATCCCAACTGAACGCTTCGATTTAGTCCTGTGGAATTCTGACCTTGTGTCTTGCTGTTTGTTGATTTGCAATTGATATTCTGCTTTAGATCCCTACTCTGGCATCTTTTTCTTTCGACGAAATAGTAGATAATGCACAACCAGGTCAAGTGCAGTTTTTCCAATTGTAAGTATCGCGTTATTCCGGCACATTCAAGAGTATTGAGATATTTTTTTAATCCTCACTTCACTTACTTAGATATGTAAACAAGAATAGAGAGGTCGCCAGACGACTCGTTGAACAAGCCGAAGCGCGAGGAATCAAAGCCCTCTTCATTACCGTGGATAGTGCCCAACTTGGACGGCGAGAAAAGGTTGCTATTTACCGAGTTCACGGCTGATTCTATCATAATTAACTCTTTATTGTCTTACGCAGGCTCTTCAGCTGATACAGGATATGAATCAAGAACACACATCAGACCCATCTAAAGTCACCAAAGCTCAGCTCGGAACTAGTAATGTCACCCAGGAAGCATCAAAACCTATGCCCGCTCCTAGTGTGAGAAACGTTCCTAAAAGCGAGTTTTTATTTGCTAACACATTATCCATATAAAAGACCGTTCTTGATCCAGGCTTATGCTGGAAAGACATTTTCTGGTTCAAGAGCATCACAAAGAGTGAGCTTCTTTAATATATGATTGATCGGGTGCTCATCGTGATCTTGGAATAGTGCCTATCATTCTCAAGGGTGTTCAATGCTGGGAAGTAAGTTGGATTATTTTTGCTCTGTTTCGCTCCTTTTGGTAGCTCGTGTGCACTTAACCGTCCTTATGCTTTCTCTCCAGGATGCTTTAGAAGCCTATGATCAAGGTCTTGCCGGCTGCGTTCTGTCTAATCACGGTGGTCGTCAACTAGACTTCTCCCGTTCCGGCATCGAAGTCCTTGCTGAATGTGTCAAACATCTCATAGACAAGAGGGATCTCACTTTCCCGAATGAGAAATTCCAGTTGTTCGTAGATGGTGGAGTGAGAAGAGCGACTGACGTGTTAAAGGCAGTCGCGCTGGGTGCTACGGCTGGTAAGTTGTGTGTTAAGATTAATATTAATACATGACGGCCGAGTGACAATTGGCCACCTGACTTTTTTCTTTCCTTCTGATATAGTGGGTATTGGTCGGCCGTTCCTGTACGCTTTCTCGACATATGGCGTTGACGGTGTGAATCATGCTCTTGATATCCTCAAGGTTCGTAACAATCCTCTTATTGCGACCGATTGGGATTTTTGTTTGTGATAGTAACGTCTGCTTGACTTGCTACAGGCAGAACTGGAGATGAACCTTCGTCTTGTCGGAGCTCCCACTCTCAAAGATGTAGTTCCTGAGATGGTTGACGCATCGAACTTGAGTTCACATATCGTTGCCGTACCTAAGGATTCACTCTTTGAGAAAAACTGTGAGTGATGATACATCTGAGCGTCGGTCATTATTTTTGTTAATCGTCTGGTAATTGCCAGATGAAGTTATGAAACCTGCGGCGATGAAGAGCAAAAGTAGGCTTTAGGCTATAGGCTTAGACTGGTATACTGTCTCTCCGATCCGAATGATGCAGGTACCTAAAGACCTCGAGGTCCTTTCCTGGAAATAATCTAACCTGATATAACGGAGAAAAGTTGATTTTCATGGGGGAGTAGAAACTTCCTGCGGACGTGTTCGCAGTCTCGCACTTAAGATCATGTTTCAAATCGATCAAGGCATAACCAAAATATTGGGTGCGATGTTTGAGAGAACTTAACGATAGTACTGCACCCGGATACATAGGCACGGACTATGTAGTCATTTCTAGTCAGTTCCTGTCTTGTAAAAGATTTGTTTGAGCACGGCCATCTGTCTTTCTCGAAGCGCTTGTGTTCCAGGCTCACAGCATCATCAGACTCGATCCCTTAAGTTAATGTGTGCAATAATTCGTAGGTTTCGTACTCAACCCAGAGAGAGTGTCTCTTCTACAACGACAGCTTGGGGTAATGGATTATCGTGATGGTTGTATTCTCGATGAAGATTACCCATATCACAAGTCGATCATCCATTACTCAGAGCGACCGAGCTTTTTGGGCGACGGTACTGTGATCACTTTTGGTGGCCCGGGATTGGCGAAATTACGTACCGATAGCTAGTTTGGTAGACTTCTGTTGTTCACTGCAGTCGCGTGTGGCGTTTACAACATTCACCTTGAGAAGTTTTGAACTTTATCGGAGAAAGCGCTGTTCCTCGGATTTGCCGATATCATGCTCTCAAACAAGAGAACTTTTCCGTGTTTTCCCTGTCTCGTTACTTGCAGCCTAAGTGCTCCGGGTGCACATGTACTATTCTTAGACGAAAGTACAAGCCAAAACTAGTTGCAATATTCGAGCATCTCTGATATGAGAAGTTTGTGTATCAAATTTTCACCAAATCGGCTTCAGAATAGCCGCGGGAGAAGCTGATGACTCGAGGCTTTCGTGAATGTACTCTTTCCTGTTTCAGGGGGCAAGGCGCTACAACTTGCCTGCCTTTATCCTATTTGTGAAAGCAAATGATGGTTTGGAACTTTGAAGATGCAGTTCAGTCGTAAAAGTAATTTACTCAATCTCGCTAATCTAAACTTATTCGAACAACAGAAATTTCGACACCCAACATACCGAGGACTTCGTAGTCAGGGGCTTGCAATTGGTTCCCGCGGAATATATGTATCAGAAATCATGAATCACGAATGCACGGCCTTTCAGCATGCTGGAGCCTAGAAATAGTGCGTACTCCAACAATTGACCCGTTGCAACTTCAACATAAAGAGTCAATTTATCATTACGAATGCAAATCTTGGATGAAAAAGAAAATTCTGATGCCTCCCACGAACTGAACTGCGCAAGTGAGCGATTGTCATTCAAAGCTTTTATATGTATATTTTGACGCTTCAAGACTAGTACCGATACATTTTGCAGTCAATGTCAACCCCCGACACCCCCAACACCTTGATGGTAATTCTGGGCCCTGTCAGTCGAGAGGGACAAACCAAGCGTCCGGAAAGCTTAGGGCATGAGTGAAAGTGGATATCGATAAACGTCGGGTCGAATGCGATCAACCTGAACCGGTGGAGGAGCCCATCAACGACTATAAGGGTCGTATCTGTCAGACAACCTGGAACTATCACACGAACCAATTTAAGTCGAATACGGAGCATCCCATTCCTTGGATCACTGTAGTATCGTGATTTGATATCAGCACTGGTAGTCCAGGGCTATAAAAGCATGCTAGTCCACCCTACAAAGTTCTCAGCACAATGGATTCTCCTGCTCCTCCCCCCTCTGCACCGGTTTCCACCCAGACGCTGTTGATGTATGTCCTCTTCCACCGTTTCACGAATGTCTGCTGAGCAGAACACTCGAAATACTAGTATTGGACCCATAGTCTGTCTTCTTTTCTCTGCTTGAGGTGACAGCAATTCTGAACTAGAGTCTCAGTTAGTAGGGGCAGTCATGTCATATCTTCTTATGGGCATTATCATCATGCAAGTTTGTGAGTACCTCTGTTCCAGCAATATTACCTGAATCCTAACAATGGTCATTACCAGATGTTTACTACATGTCTTTTCCGAGGGACAAGCTCTGGATAAAAGCTGCAGTTTACACCCTATTTGCCTTGGACTTAGTTCAAACAGTAGCAGTCACCGATTCCTCCTGGTCATTCCTTATCACCGGATGGGGTCGCCCGGAGCATCTCCATATAACTGAATGGGGCTTTGCTTTCATCCCCTTTTTCTGCGGCATTTGTGAGTGGACACTTTGGCCTGTGAATGGGTTCTTCAATCAGCAGTTGATACTGATACCATCTGATATATGAGGCTCCGCTGGTGTCCAGCTATTTTTTGCATGGCGAATCCGTTCGCTAGCATCGCGTTCATCGGAAAAAAAGGTGTTTTTGCCAATAGTCGTTGTGATTGTCTGCGCCTCCTTTACTCAATCCATCGCATCTGTTGTTGCCTCTGCCCGGGTAGGTCATCACATGTTCTGGTTTTGGGCTTCCTTAATTACTACTTAAATGACCTTCATCTATCTTTAATTAGTGGTCAACTATTAATGACATTTTCGAATTCCATTTAATTTTCGCAGCTGTTTCTGTAGGTTCTCAAAAACAATTGAGTCATAAGAGTTGTATTTACTAATAAAACCAAAGGTGTGGCTTGTGGGCAGTGCGGTTACGGATGTCATCATTGCGATATCGATGATTTATCTTGTAGGTTCTTTGATTTTGCTGTTGTGTAAAAAGGTGATTAATTCTACACTCAAGCTCAATAGCGCACGCTCAAAAACGAGGCAAGCGCCACTCACCAGTAATATCAGACGAACAGACCATCTTCTTTCCCGCCTCATTCGGAATAGCATAGAGACTGGTTCAATTACAGCTGGGGCTGCGATTCTGGACGTGATCTTCTTTTTGACCATGAACGAAACTAGTATACACTTTGCTTTGTGAGTTCATGGGTTCTTTCACTTGCAGTGCTTTCATCTGCTGATGTGCATTTGGGCCGCATCCAGCTCCGTCAGTCTGTCAAAGCTGTACACAAATACCCTATATGCATCGTTGAATGCTCGGGTTTCCTTCCAGCGAGACGTGGATAGAGATACCACTACGGCCATCAGTGATACTATTAATGTCAGGTCAGAAGGTACAACAAGCAGTGGAAACTTGAAAAGTGCTCCGCAGCACCAAATCTCCTTCACACAAGATGTATGTATGCCTTTCTTCATTTCAAGCAATCTTTGATTCTGACCCTGTATTAGAAAAGCGGAGTTGAAACGACCCATTGGCAGGACTCGATGGAAGACAGGCAGGGCACGATACCCATGGTTTCGATGGGGAAAGATTCACTCAATCAGGCCTGATTCCGAAAATAAAGCCTGAGGCTTATTCCATCGATCTGTATTATCACCGTAGTCAATTGTCGTTTTTCAAATTATTTGAACTCGTAGGAACAAGGCTTCAAGCACGTTTGGGGGATAAAAAGCCAGCATGGAGTTGCTCGTCTATTATACAATGACTACTTACAATATCAGCCTGCTCAAGGACCACTATACTTCAGGGAAGTACTAGTCTAGACAGTGATACACAAGGAACTCTGAGGAAGGAGAGTACTGGCCCCAATGTTCCCTTTGTCCAGCATAGCTGATAATAAGCCAGACTGGCAGACTCCAGTTGCCAAGATGCCAGTAGAAAGTGGCATAAGATAAGATTGATGATTAACTCAAAAGAGATAACTAATGGAAAGTAGCACTGTCAATTTGGAATAACCCAGAGCAAGTCCTCCCAAAGTCAGCCTCGGTGATATACTTATCTTCAATGACGATGCTTTTTGGCTGAGAATGGTTTGTTTAGTCAGAAGGTGGTATACTAGTACTTGATGGATTTAGAAAGTTATCTAGGATTGTAAGCCCACGGAAACAGGAATCTGATATATGAGGCCTCCCGCGTTCCTGCATTGCCTGAAAGCTACTCTATGTACAAGTTAGTCTACAAATATCGCCGAAGTGATGAACCCAACAGTTTAAAACCGGTCGGGTATACGTACTGTGACACGTCCTTTGCGAATATGGTGGAAATCAGAGAGTACTTAGTGACTCGTTCGATAGCGGAAGCTGAATATATCTCTATGGTAAATGAAAACATGCGAATTGGACGTGAACACTTTGAAAGAGGTAGAGAGTTGGAACGAGGATATCTACTTACTATCCATGTCGACAATTCTAGTGTTATATTGCTAATGGAGTCGACCACAAAACGCGGAAGAACGAAGCATTCTGATACGGCTTGTGCATGGATTCGAGATGTTGTTAAAGGAGGGGAGATTAGGTGAGTACGTTCCCTCGAAAAAAAATATTGATACCATGACAAAGGCTAGACTCGTAACCAGTCGATGCACTTTGATGACAGTCGATCAAAGTCGTGTGCGTAGCGACTAGGGCAGAATCCGGCACTTTTGTGAGGTCAGGTCTGACACGATCCCTTCGTTAAATGCACGTTCATTTTGCGTCAGTAGTACCTCGGTATTGAAAGTGATTCCTTCACACCGGCCCACAAGTTTTAAAAATGGATGATCATGATCCTTTGTATATCTTTGACGACGGTCAACCAATACTATCCTTGATGCATATGGAGAGGTGTGCTGAAACGACGTAGAGGCATTTCCCGCGATATGTAAAGATGAACTGATCTGAGATAGGAATGAGATAAGATATTCTTAATGGGTTATTACACAACCAGCTAGAGTAAGGACCATTTTTCCTTCGGTAGGCCTCGTGATCACTTGTCCACGGACTGACTTAAAGCAGCATAGCAGGCAATTGGATTGCCAGTGGTATTAATTCTAGACACTTTTTTGAGATCAAAGTACTTGTCTTTGAGAATGTTAGGTCTTAGTACATCCAGGCTGCATCATTGGGGATATAAACTCTGAAATGAAAAAATCCCCCCACAGGAAAATATCGGTGATGTGCATTATATTAGGGTTAGTGATACGTGTTTGATGCGGGCAATTCAGTTGAATTCAGAAAAATAGAAATCACAATAAATAGACTGCATTTACATATCAGCATTTCTATTCCATACGAAACAGTCCAAATTTATTTAGGACTTGCTCCAAAAATCTGCTGGTGAGGCTGCCCCTAAACACCCTCAGCCCATAGCATGTCTGGATTAGAATCCAAGAGCCCTATGCATCCATCTTTCCATTTTTCTTTATGTTCCACTAGCAGCTACCCGTGCGATGCACGCAAGATTCTCGCCGCCCTCCCTTCGGTCGGACGGCTGCGAGGCTAACCGTGATCAATGGCGTTAAGCGGCAAGCAGCCAATCGGATTGCTTCTTTGTCTTAAGACAAACGGTCGTCTTTTATGTAGTTGATTTCATTTCTCTCTAACCCCACTTTTGAATTTCACTGTGGAGTTCCAGTATATCTTGTAGCAAATGCGGTCTAATGAAATAAGCTTGAATAGAAATATTAGAGACCTTGTGCAGTGACTGTTGGCTAATTCCAGAAAACTTTCCAGATTCCATCTAGCCACCATTAACAGCTCTTGACACAAGTATCAATTGATGGCTAGGAAGAAAGATTATACCCAGTACACGTGGCAGGAGAGGTGCAGAAACTTCGGCAAAAAGCCACAGGTGGCTTTGCGCAGACCCTCTATTGATAGCACAGGAGCCAAAAAGAACAAAAAAGTTTGATTTACCCTCAGTGTTGGTGTGAGCTGTTTTGATCAAGAGTACATCAGCCAAACATTCAAACAACAACTATTATCATTCAAATTGAGAAATATTGTAACTATATTGACTGAGTAAAGCTGATAATTGTTCTTTCAGACACCATTTCACAGAATGTTTGTGATTCATTCTTGTTTTCACCTCTTCTGCTATATTATAATCCAAGACTTCAGTCCGGGTCTCGACTTTGTTGAATTGCGAGAAATCTTCCATGCCCATGGCAATGTCAGTGATATTGATATCATACATTATGTACCAGACTACTCCTCTTTGAGAGGAGTATTTTTCATTTCGGGTGTGATAGTCAACCTTTAATGGGCATATGATTGACGCAATTACATACCGACCAATGTGTTGTGGCAATTAGGTTCAACTTAGTACAGACCTCAGTCAATCCTTGCAGCCGTGCGTGGTATAGAGAATCCTTTCAAGTTGAACTTTTTAGAACATTGCTATCAGAAGAGAACTTGGGCGTAGTTTGCCCCGTCCCCTACTTACAGCCTCAGCGTTTCGGGCGCATATATACTATTCTCAACCGGAAGTGCAAGCCAAAACTAGCTGCAGCATCAGTTATCTCTTACATCCGACGATCGTATCAAATTTCCGCCAAATTAAGTCTACCAGCGGGAGAAGCTAGGCGATTCGAGCGTGAATATACTGTTTCTTATTCCAGGTGGAAAGGCGCTTCAACTTGCCCGCCTTTACGTTGGCTGAATACCTTACATCAGATGACGATACAAATGAAGATGATTTGGTCGTAAGTGAGAATTCTACGACTTCTCTAATTTAGTCCTATTCAAATAGAAATCTCAACGCCCACATACAGAAAACTTCCTAACTTAGGGATTGTGTGTACTCGTAATGATTCATAGATCATGCAAATTGTGAGTATTTGAGTGCCCAGACTTTCAGTATGTTGGAGTTCAGAAATAACACAAACACCAGCACACGAATTAGGTTACTGTTGCAATTTCGACTTGACATAGAGAGTCAATCTATCATTACGAATGCGAACCTTGAACAACAGAAGAAATTCTGATGATTGAGTGACTTCCCACGTATACCTGCGCAAATAAGGGATTGCCATTCAAATTCAAAGTTTAGTATATCTTTGACCCTTCGAAGCTAGAGTGAATACATTCTAAAGGCAACGTCAACCTCCGATACCTTGATGGTGATTCTCTGTCAGTCGAGAGGGACTAACCAAGCATTTGGAAAACCTGGGAGCGAAAGTAGAACTCGATAAATGCTAGGTGAGCATAGTAATAGTACATAGCTTGAATGAATATAAGGGTCATATCTATCAAAAAACGGAACTATCTCACGAACCGTTCTGAGTCAGATACCATCACTAGGATTACCATATTCCAGTGTAGTATCGTAATTCAAAATTTAGTACTAGTTATAGTCCAGGGTTATAAATGCATGCTAGTCCACTCTACACATCTCTTGGCGCCCGCAATGGATCCTTCTTCCCTCTCTGCACCAGTTTCCACTCAGACTCTGTTAATGTTTGTCCCCTTCCATTATTTCACAAACCTCTGCTAAATAAAGCACAAACACCAGTATTGGACCTATAGTCTGTCTCCTGTCCTCTGCTTAAAACGACGGTAATCATGAACTAGTCTCAGTTAGTAGGGGCGGTTATATCATATCTTCTTATGGGCATTATCATCATGCAAGTTTGTGAGTGCCTCCATCCCGGCTTCCCATCAATATTTCCTAACGGTACTAGACGTTTATTACATGTCTTTTCCGAAGGACAAGCTCTGGATAAAAATTGCAGTTTACACCCTATTTGCCTTGGACATGGTTCAAACAGTAGCGGTCACCGACTCTTCCTGGTCATTTCTTATCACTGGATGGGGTCGTCCGGAGCATCTCCATATAACTGAATGGGGCTTTGCCTTCATCCCGTTCTTTTGCGGCGTTTGTGAGTGATACTTTTGCCTGGGAATGGATTATTTCTGTGGGTGTACTGACAATAGTCTGATATATAAGGCTCCGCTGGTGTCCAGCTATTTTTTGCATGGCGAATTCGCGAGCTAGCATCGCGTATGTCGGCAAAAAAAGTGTTCTTGCCGATAGTTGTTATGATTGTCTGCATCTCCTTCACTCAGTCCATCGCATCCGTTGTCGCCTCTGCCCGTGTAAGTCATCTTATCTCATGGCTCGCTTCATCAATCATCACTTATATGGTCTTCATTTATCGTTAATTAGTGGTCAACTATCAATGACATTTTCCAATTTCATGCCATTTTCGCAGCTGTTTCTGTAAGTTCTCGAAGTAAATTTGGCACCAAAAGATTTACTAATACTTAATTTCACAAAGGTGTGGCTTGTTGGTAGTGCGGTTGCAGATGTCATCATCGCGATATCGATGATTTATCTCGTAAGACCCTTCAATTTTTTGCCTGTCAACATAAAAAGTCACAAAACTTATGCATAAAATTATCGGTTCAAAGCTCAACAGCGCACGTTCCAAAACGAGACAATCCCCACTCACCAGTAATATCAGACGAACAGACCATCTCCTTTCGCGTCTGATTCGAAATAGCATAGAGACTGGGGCAATCACTGCTGGAGCCGCGATTTTGGACGTGATCTTCTTTTTGACCATGAACGAAACTAGTGTACATTTTGCTTTGTGAGTTTCACCCTGCCGCACGCTTCAATTTGTTGATGCTCTTTCATCTCCTCACCTGTGCCGTTCTGCATTCCCATTCAGTTCCGTCAGTCTATCAAAGTTGTACACAAATACCCTATATGCATCTTTGAATGCTCGGGTTTCTTTCCAACGAGATGTGGATAGAGATACCAATACTACGACCGTCAGTGATACTATTAATATCAGGTCAGAAGGATCGGGAAACTTCACTGGAAATTTAAAAAGCGTTCCGCAGCATCAAATCTCCTTCACACAGGATGTATGTATATCCTTTGTTTGCGTTTAGAGACAACCTTTTGACTTGATCCCCTGTTATCAGAAAAGCGGGACCTATTGGCATGGCTCGACGGAAGATAGGCCGGGTGTGATACCGATGGTTTCGCTGGGGAAACATTCACTCAATCAAATTTGATTCCCGAAATAAAGGCTTAGCACTTATTAGTGACCATTGTACATCAATGTATGTTTTCATAAGGTAAGACTCAACGAGCCCGCCCAGAGCAACTCTTCAGGCATGTTTGAAGAATAAAGAGCCAGTGGGAAGCTGCTTTTCTGCCTGGTTAATACAGGGGAAAAAATGAAGTCAAGTGGGCCACCGCAAGCGTGGCAAGTAAGTACGGGCCTTGAACGGGCCCATTAATTAGCGACTGGGAAATCGGGAGCTTCTGATCCAAACAGGACCACATTGGTAACCTCGATTGACCGATGGATAATAAAGACCGACAAACAAGAGCGCATCGGGTGACCAACCGAGGCCCCGAAAAGTTGGATGTTAAAGGTGGCAATTCCTTTTAGCCTCGTAAGTCACGACGCCAACCCAGTACTATTTTATTCATCCGGCTGATTCCGGTATGATGCATATGCAGGGCAAGGCAAAAAAGCTCTCAGTGGTTTAACCATATGTAGGTAATTCTTGAAGCTTGACAACTTGCACTTACATCCACGGTTGAACCAGCCGTTTCATTTGTCATGTTCTGGAACCACTGTTTGCCCTCACATTGCCCTCACAAAATCACAGCTCATCCCATCCGGAGTCGTCAAAAACCCGATATTTGGCAGATGGACCATCTGGGTTGGAGTCCCGGGAAAACAACTCTACCAGCGGGTGATTGCAAACCATCGGCGTAGGTAATCTTTTTAGACCATAGCTTAGGCAAGCATGAATGCGATTCCCTGGCAATGTGTATAGCGGCCCGCACTGAACTTATAGTGATATCATGTGGAGTCTGGACCGAGCTACTTAGTAGTAATGTCTCGCATCCAGGGCCATTGGCATGTTGTCACAAGCTCTGGATACTTTCTTCAATGGGGACCCACTGCAATTGCGTTATTTTGCTTCTACCGCTTGAGAAATTTGTGGTCTAAATTTGTGCCCAGTCCTCGATCTTCTGAACTTCTACGATTTTGCAAAAGGCTCCATGTTACTGCCTGAAAGTTCTCACACATGGTATAGCGAATCTGGACTGAGTAAGTCACTGATATGTTTCAGAAGCCCAAAGCTGAACAGAGTATAACAAATGTTTTATTCTCGTTTCAGGTTCCTATGTAGTGCAGCCGAGCAGAGGGGTACAGCCTGGGGGTACTGGCGGATCGAAATCTTTTAATTCCTGGTTTTGCTTTTATCCCGCTCACGGTTTCCGTTGACTAAACTGCTTATGCTAGTTTGGAGCCAGCGAGCGTGAAATTCAAATATAGATCACGGTTCCCGCAGATGTCCTTTCATTCGCTGATGGTTGTCATAACGTGAATGGGAAGCGGGAGACAACTGGATAGGCTCGGAAACACCGGTGAATACCAATTTTAGACTTAATGTCACACGCACCAATGCAACCCGTCGACATCTCCGCAAGCTGAGGATCTCAAACTTGCAGGTACAGCTTCGATGGATCAAGTACTGTGACATGTGCCTCTTGTAACTCTTGCCGTAATTATATTCGATCTAGGTCTCTCTCTCAGCCAGTTTTGGTATGTAGACGATGGAGACGTTCTTTTTACATCAAGAAACATAAAAGAGACTTCTGCCGATGCATGAGCGCGGTCCTCTACAAGAGAAGTGTACCGCTGTGGTGGTGCGTATTACCACGACTCATCCTACAAGGTCGGAGACTTACTCCAGACGCATTAGGATAGGGATTGGGACCCAATTAGGATGCAGCCGGGGTCCTCGCAACGTCACGTACAGGCTAATGTTTTGATGACTTGTCTACTACAAACTTGTTCTTACATAGCTGATTTCCTACCCCTGTTTGCGTGTGGGAATGGAGTAATTCAATGACCAGCGAGAGAATAGAAACCCGAAATTGATGGCTGATGTCGAACATGCAAGTTCTTTGAAGCAGGACACTGGGAGTAGTATTTATATCAAGAATCGCAATAAACTCTCGAAGACATGACAATGCAAATGTCGAAGGGCTGTTCTATACTCATTGAGTTAAGGATTGATGCGGTTTTGATTTGAATGGGCCTTTAAAAGTACTTAATCATCTTTCACGACATCCCCCTTCCGCACGATGGATTCTTCCTCTCCTCCTGTTCCATCTCGACCAGTGGACCATGCTACTCTTTTGGTGTACGTTTTTAGCTACTACTCAGCTTTATAGAAATATATCTGACCTCTAAATACTAGTCTTGGACCTATAGTTCGTTCGTTTTTTGCTCCGCGTAGCTTGGACATGTTTAAACGATAGATTTAGCTGGTCGGGGTAGTTGTTTCCTACCTCCTCGAGGGCATTGTTATTGTACAAGCCTGTAAGTATCTCTGTTCTAGTAATATTTTTTTTTCAATACAATATTGACTCTCTCTGTCTCGGGGGCAGATATTTATTACATGTCTTTCCCAAACGATAAAGTTTGGATGAAGACAACGGTCTACACCCTTTTCGTGTTGGACATTGCACAGACTGTCGCAGTCACTAGTTCAACGTGGTCGTTTCTGATTAGCGGTTGGGGTCGTCCAGAGCATCTACATGAGACCGAATGGGGCTTTGCATTTATTCCTATGCTGTGCGCCTTATGTGAGTGATCTGTCTTTTCCATGGAGTGTGGGACCATGCTTACTCGGATTTCTTACTGCCCAAAATAAAAGGCACGACTGTTGTCCAAATCTTTTTTGCTTGGCGGATTCATGCTCTGGCATCTCGTCTTTCTCAGAAGAAAATATTCTGGCCGGTGATAGTTTTGATAGTTTGCATCTCCTTTGCCCAACTTATTGGAGCTACTGTGTCTGGTTCCCGGGTAAGTAAATCATGAGCTGCAATTTTGACTTGATTTTTGATTGTCCCAATCTTTTTCAGTGGATACATATCAACGATATATTTCTATTTCACAAGGTGTTCGGTGCCATATCTGTGAGCATTCAACTGTTTTGGGTTTGGTTTTGAAGCCAAGAGAGTGGAAGCTCACCCGCTATTAATAGGTTTGGCTTGTTGGAAGTGCAGCCGGAGATGTGTTGATAGCGACTTCTATGATATACCTTGTGAGTTCTTCCAGATGATGTTTATATTGGAAGCTCACATTCCGTTGGAACGGCGTTCAAGCTGAGTACTGCACGTAGGAAAACGAAAGAATTTGCTCACGATGAACGAACAAACCATCTCATCGCCGGTCTCATCCGAAATAGCGTCGAAACTGGTGCGATAACAGCGGGCGCCGCACTTTTAGATGTGATATTCTTCTTGACGATGAATAGCACCACTTTACATTTTGCCTTGTGAGTTCCAAGTCGAGAACGACTTGCTCTGAGCTTTTTTAATCGGTTCTTTTCGGATATAGTTCTGTCAGTCTATCAAAGCTTTACACGAACTCTTTATACGCTACTCTGAATTCTCGGGCTTCTTTCGAACGAGATCTGAAAAAGGAATCCACCATGAGGAGCACTACAGATAGTCATGTAAGGTCTCTAGGAGGTCAAAATCCACAAAGTTCAAAGGCCACCCCCGAGAGGTCTTATACAAGCTCACAATACCAGATTTCTTTTACACGAGAAGTAAGTATATATTAAGTTTGTAGGTGATATACTCTGAATTCATTTCATTCTTAGGTAGTAACTAGTCACGAACCAGACAACTGGCAAGGACCAACGAATGGTACGCAGAATACGATACCTATGGTTCCTCTAGGTAGGAAAGACGGGCTTGACGAAGTTTGATTTTTGGGATCATGTACTTGTAGCCTAGGGACTAAGTACTAAGGACTTGATAACGATGTTGTTTGTATTTTCATAATCTTGGGGGATTCCGATTCTTGTGACGTTTCGCATGCTTGATTCCTTCAAGACACTTTCTAGCGTTATTAGGTGACGTGATGGCCAGGGTTGGACCCGCCAGTTACAGTATCAGGTCACTATCCCCAGAATGTCTTGAGACGGGGAGAAAGTAGATCCGACCCAATACTTTTAGATCTTGATTCATTGACAACCCATATTCCAAGCGGTGCGGTGCCGCTGAAAACATGTTACATGTCAGAGAGACTCAGAGCTCTGTGTGGTGATATCCATTGGTTCCTAGCCTAAAAGGATAGGAACCAATAAGAGAGTTCAGATTGTTGTCAAACTTGTTGCCAGCCTTAGTCCAAAAATCCATATTTTGGGCTGACAACAGAAAATAGAAGTTTGACATAACCCACCAGTTTCCATTGGATCTCCACGCGGAGTGAAATTAGTCCATTCCTTTCCGTCCAGCTTGTATTTCGTGATCAAGCAAGGGTAACATTCATGAGGACTTGCTCTCTACATCTGTTGAAGCGCTCAAGGGAGAGCGGACAAAGTGAAAGTGTACCAATAACTTTGTGGTTTTGATTATTCAGAATTTCAATCCACGTGGTACGGAGACGCGTCACGTTTTTGTTCATGTCAGTTAACGATTCTGCCCACATCGAGCCGTCGTTTCTTCTCCTTTCTTTTACTTAACGTATCTGCTGCCACTACCGTCGCGTTGAGAACCGTATTGGACTCTGAAGCAGGAAGACGAATGGATCGAGAAGTGTATATGCGTTTTGAGTACGTTTTCAGCTGTTCTTTGTGTATATGTATACTCATCAACAACTTGTACCTTCAGATCTATTGCCTGTGAATTTTGAAGGAGGGAATCGTTGCGACACCACAGAGCTCGAAGAAGCCTTTCACAAATAGCTCATCAAAAATCTTCTGCTCCCCGAACGTCTTCCTCGCACCTTTCTTGAAATCAACACTCGGTAAAGGATATAGGCTACACGCTGACTTCGTGACGGCGCTGCCTTTGCGCTGCGTCGCCTTCCATTTTCCTAATACTCGGCCTTTTACTCTTTCGTCTTCTACGTTCACCACGATTCTCTCCGTGTATATTAGATTGTAGATGGCGGGGCCCGGCCAAAGGAGACGCGACAATGATGTGTCGAATGTGCCAAGTGGGCTGTGTCCCATGCGTGGCCTTGCTCCGTTTTCCCTGTTAGCTGCCATCGGGATGCTTCCCGGACCCGGCGTCCAGATCTTGAGACAAGTCCGGTTAATAGATTCCTCCTCCTCCTCCTCCCTCTCCTCGGCTTCTTTCATTCTCTTCATATCGCCCTCCCCTCTGTTCCTTTTTCTGCTATTGTTAGTTCGGATACCTTTTTAGCCTTCGTCTTCAATTTTGGAATATCATTTCCGCCCTCAATCTTACGTGTCCTACTTTTTTCCGTTCTCGCGCTAAGTTCTCATTTTCTCCTTCATAGTGTACCATTCTGTCTTCGCTCTTCCTACTCAAACAACGTCGAAATTTATTCCTCTGCCTCTCCATCCTATACTCTGCTCAAGCAGAATCAGATTCAGGAGTCAGTCGAGCCAGGTTTTCATACCAAACGAAACCTCTTTCCATGATATCTCTCCTCACTCTATCTCAAATCGTCCATCCACCAATCTCGCCAACTTCGCAAATTTCAACTAACTTGACCCCCTTTCCCGTGTCGACTCCTCAGGGTCGGGTTTGGGCTTGATTGGATTCAGGCAGGGGTTTCAATGCAACGTGTGCTCAGGCTCAGGTTTAGCAGTACCAGCGGTAGGGATAGGCGAGGACGACGGGATCAATGGCAATAGCAGCACGAGGGGGAAGGGAAGACTCTAATCGATGTACTCGGTCATGTCCAGTTGGGATCAATTGCGATGAGATGAACTGGTGAGTACTCTCAGGTACTTACGTATTTTAAAAACAAGTGCCTGACATGTTGGTTCATTTCTCAATTGCAGGTAAGAGGCGCTGGGCTTGCATATCAACATGAGTGTTTCATTTCCGTGTTCTGTTCGCTGAGGGCTTGATTTCATCAAGTTCCCAAATGGGATTTGGTCGGGGCCAAGTTCGATATATATCAGAGTATAGGTACGTATGAAAAATGTCAATATCAAACAAGAGATCGGTTGGGTATAACGAAGATGGTATTCTTCTACATGTCTCAATCAAAAGATGTTCGTTTGAGAACCTCTGGCTGCGCTTTGCCTCATGGACTTCCGCATTGCTCACAGCCAATGACTCCATGTATGCGTGGCCAAAGTGCTTTCCTGCGGTGTCATTAACGGTGAGTCTAGAACGGGTAGAATGGAAGCAATTATGTTTCGTTGATACGAAAGATCGATTGAAGTGGAATATCACAAAATGTGGCGAGCTAGTAGCGCCGTCGACTCCAAGCGTTTGACCTTCTATAACTACTTATAACTAGGAAACATAGTTAGGTCATCAATAACACTGTGAGCACCTGGAATGTTGTATGTCGGCCATAGCTGTCGTGCTTGTCTTTCATTTTGGGTTTTTGTGTCTATCTTACATGACATAAGTATGACTATGATAATACTAAAATGCACATCTGCAACCTACAAAGTGACATAAACGCTAGCATTTGATTGAATACGAGCCATTAAGGCTTGAAATTTCATCTGCCCGCTTCTTCCATAATCACACCTTTTTTTGTTCTCTACTTCAAGTTGTTTTTATCGCCTTTTCTGACCACACCTCGCATTTTCAAGCTCAAGCTTCTCGTATGGCCATCTCACCTTTCTTCGGGTTTGGGTGTTTCCTGGACGTCCGACGGCGCCACTCTTCAGGATCTTTACGTGATTCACTACTTCACTTTAAGAGCCATACAGGCAAGTCTGTCCTCAGGGAGTCCCAAATAATCGAAGAAAAAGGAACACAGACAGTTCCAAGAGGGTATGTTTCTTACTTTCATGTGTGGCTAAAACACCTCATCCACCTGCTGTTAATGTCTTAGAAACACTCAACTTTTGCCCTCATCATTTGTACTGATACATATATCACACAGGGAATGCCGAACTTACATGGATGTGTAGCAGATGGTGTGGACATTGCATTTGTTCTAACCGCTGATTTGTAGGTCCTGTGTGACTCGGAATCCATTATCAATCTTTATGATGGACGGGCAACTCGAGAAGCTACTCATAAATTCAAGACTTCGACAGGCTATCAAAGATAGTTCAGAGTTGGAGTCGCAATGTGTGGTGTTGCAAGATCGATACTCGGTCAAACCATTAGAGGCCGAGCCAGCTTTGAACGAGGACGAGTGGAGTTGATTTCTAAATGACTTGTTGTAGTGAATCTGAACAAAACCTTTTAGCTGCCTCTCAACTTGGATTATGATACCTTAATGTAAATGGCATGATTATTATTGACAGAAAACTTGACATTCATAAAGCTGACATTAAAATTACAGTTCCGAGTCTTGGATACATGACTCGTCAACCGATAATTTAAAGTTCATAACCGTTGTCGTAAAGATATTCTACACTACGCTCCTCATCCCCGTCACAAACACAAATGGCCTCTATCACGGCTTCGCGAGGAAATCCCATAGTCTCCAACTAAAGACATCAAGAAAATTAATGTTTTAACAAGTTTCCAAGAAAGAGCTCATTTACTGACCCGATTTATAATAGCCTTTTCTTCACTGCTGAGGTTCTGTTCGACTTCCGAGTCATCAATCATTGTGACCTTGGAGGGAATATCGACCGAGGACATGGAAGATACTTCAGTCAAGAAAGACGTAGAAGGGGTAGGAAGCACGCAAGATAAAACAGGGCTGGAGTCCTCGGAAGTCTTGAACCTTTCTGATCCGTTAGCATCGAGAGAGCTGAGATCTGACTCAGGAGACAAAGGACACTCGGGCCACTTTACCAAAGATTTTGTTAAAAGGGCTGGTGACAGTACTGAAGGAATGGAGGTTTCAGGTAGTGCCAGAACCGGAACAGTTTGCGTATCACCGGTAATTGGTATTTGAGAGGGTAACGTCATTGGAGTTTTGGAAATTGTGGAAGACCCTGACACTGGCATGGAACTGGAGTCAAAATCCATAGACTCCTCCTCCTCTTCCTCTTCCATCATGGCATCACCGTACTCAACAAGAATACTCGCAGCGATCTCTGTATTTTTGTTACAAGCAAGATATGCTGCTAACGCAATAGTACGAGGGAATCCCAGAGCTTCCAGCTAGATTTTAATATTTGTCAATGCACTTAAAAATCTTATAGGGAAAACAGATGCGCTTACCTGTTCCAACTCATCAATCTGAGACCTTCAAGTGTAGCAATAACTTTCTCATTCCCTTCAGAATCAACACCACATATCCGTGTCATTCGAGTTGGTTGGGACCACGGGATTGTCGGTGTATCATTCTTGGTAAAAAGTTCGGGGCCAGAAAAGTGGGCATCACTGCTGTTTTCAAGTAGGTAAATTGCAGCATGCTCCTTGTTCTTGTCACATAAAAGATATGCTTCCACTGTAGCTTGCTGAGGGAATCCCATGGCTTTCAACTAAAATGAGGTGTATAAGCACAAGCTTGGACTTTTTTCTAATGGAAATATATTTACTCACCTCTTCAAAGTCATCAACTTCGGACCCTTCAAGTGTAGCAAGAAGCTTGTTATTGCCTTCAGAATCAACGCCAACCATTTGTGCTTTTTGTGTTGCTTGGGGACGATGTAGTACAGCTGATGATGGGGTGGATGATTGGATAGAATTAAGGACAAGGGCGCCGGGATGATTTGAGGGTCCAGCGGTGGCAGGGGACACTCTAGAATTATTGACCGAAGCGGTGACAGAACTCGGGCTTAGAGCATTAAAGCCGTCAACATGACCCAGAACAGAATTTGAAGTGGGTGGTATCCCTGAAATAGGTGTCTTATTTTTTTGATTTTTCTGCAGAAGAGCTTTGTTCAAAAAACACCATCGAGTGACCTTTAGAGGCTATACATACTTGATTTATCATCAATATAAGAAATTTATCCTCAGAAAAGCCATATGATTCTAGGGTTCTGTCGTCATCTTTCAGTATCAACCCTAAGTTTGATGTGAGCGATGGTTCACAAGATACAATACGTTACTTACCAGAAAAAATAATTTTCTGCAGATGAGCAGAAAAGCCTTGTGATTCCTCAAGTTTGCTCTTGATGACTCGAATCGTGTCCGTTGGCTCAGCATCAATCTGAGGAACAGTGAGAAAACGACGAGGTGTGTAACGAAGGCAAAACTAGCCTGGTAGGAATCTGCTTGGAGTGTTTTGATTGTGACTTTCATTGTGATTGAAGATTGGTTCTGAGAAAGCCACGCTGGAGAGTTACGGTCAGAAGAGGGCTTTGGGCAGGGGATCGATTGACAGCGCCGGTGATGCTTCTTGTAGGCTTGTGGTAGCGAGATCTAAAAATGGATCATTGTCATGCTACTTCCTCGTGTCATGCCGCAGGCTCAGCTTAGTCCAGACAAACATCGGATTTGATGAGAATCCGAGACATCGTGAACCTGATTTCAGCGCTCTTTTCATCAAACTTGACAGTAGACGCTGCAGAAGCGTTCCATTTGATTTGAAGAATTTCTTGAGACCAGTAAGTCCTTGAGTACTCAATTCAACGATTTCCAAGTTCTAACTTGACGCGCGTCTATCATGACTGCAAAATGCTGTAAAAACACATATAGATCTGTAATTGTTGATGTATTCATTTATACATACTCCTGTTGTTTGCGTGTTTGCATCGTACTATACATATGCTGTTAAAACGTGCTGGAAAACGACGTGGGTCGAAGCCCGATCACAAACAGGGCCGTTTAATTGTCAGTGTCGCCCTAGGCCTCGATGCAAGTCCAAGGCTTACATAAAGCTTCACTAGCTTCACTAGTCACTCGCCTGCCTATGACGTTTGCCAAACCGGTGTTCGATATTTTCGGCAGAAAATGGAGAGCAGTACTTACATACCGCTATCTTATTATGGGGCAGAGTTTTGGAACGAGTTCGGTATATTGAGAAGCGTCCGCCCTTGCATTAATTAGCTTTCGTTGGTATCATTATATACTAACGAATTCTTTCCGCTCTGCGTCTCTCTACACTTTTTTGCCCGACATGTCATACCGCACGTCCACCACGCATCTTCGCTTTTCTGCTTACCTTTCGAATTTGTCTGCATTCATGTCCAAACCACATTTATGGTTGTTCTTTTACACCATCTCTGATTACGCACACCTCCATGCCTTTTTTTTCAAAAAATTTCACATCAAAAATGTCGGCTATATGTGTTCACGCATATCACCTCCATGCACGCATCTACAGCTTGCGATGCAATACGAATACGACCGACACCGTTCCGGGTTCCCATTTCTCTCAACACACATGTATACATGCCAACAGCAATTTTCTCGAAACTCTCGGCGGCGATACAACTTTCTTCTCTGTTTCTACTTCCCCATTCATTTTCAGCCACTATTCAATTTCCTCAGGCCAGGTACCATTCAAAAACTCTGGAAGCTCATTTCCTAAACCCTGAACTGCCACGACACATACATCTTCCTCTTTTGACCCCAGCCGGGACCCTTCTACGCCCCCCACCATCCCTAGCACCACACAGGGTTTGATGGAATCACGATTTGGAGCATCTGAAGATTCTGAATCTTGTGGGAGGCGAGTCAATTCTTATTCCGTCACGACACTTATTTCACAGAAGCATGAGCGGAGAGAAGGTTCTGTCCTCCAATTGGTATGATAGGGAGTTTACAAAGAAGTTCTTTTCATTTCACGTCGACCTATCTGTTCGGAACTATTAATATTAGAGAGGTTGCGCAAACGCCAACCGTTGGCGCTACTGAATTAAATGCCGGCATGTCCACGTGACAATTGAATTGAAAACTGAATTGCGGAGCCAACGGTTGGCTTTGCGCAACCTCTCTATTACATGGCCTCATAACTCATGGCATTTACTATTGATTCTCGGCATTGCTGATGCCGGCCTCGTACCTTGCCACACAAAGCGATAGCCCACATCCCCTTCATCCTTTATTTTCAAGTTTTTTCAGCTCTTGTTGTTCCCATCTGCATCGGAGGTAATGATATGCTCTAAAGTCCAGGTTCCGATCCAGGAGGACAAGGGTAATCCGAATGAATTGACAGATTGGGGCCAGCGCTATGTATTGGTCGTATATAGCAACTGGGCATCGGTACACGGTCTATGACTCTAGATAGATCTTCACGTAACGTAAAAGTACACATACCGACAGCGAGAATCTAGGAAGACCCAAGCAGGCCTAATGAGATTGAACTTAAGATGGAAACAAACACCCGAGAAGACTGAGATTAATTCAATGTTGTTGTCTTCGGCGTGCCAGTTCTCAGGTGGTTCTGTGGCCAGTGAAGTAGAATATTATGGCGTCTTTACCGGTGGAGTGATAGAATCTTCTCTCTATGCCTGTTCATGATGACGATTTGCTTTGGTGGAATCGCGATTTGGAGGATCGGAACCTTGTGCGAGGCGAGTTAATCCTTCACGTCAATAAAGCCCCTTCTCTGATTGGCCATTGTTTTCCCTATCACGACAGGAGCAACGGACTTATTTCATAGAAGCATGAGCGGAGACTCGGAGAAGGCAAAGTCCTTCAATTCGATGAATTTTCAATATTCTGAACTACAGCTGTAGCCCATATACGAGGTCGCGTGCAGAACTCTCTTTGTCTCAGCGAACTTAATATTAATAATAATAAAAGTTTTGAAGATGACAGAAGTGACACGAATACGCGCCAGTTTAGGTTCAGTTCGGAGACCCTCTACAGCATTGGGAGCAGTGGAACTGAATGACACATACCCCAAAAAATGTCCGTTATCTTACGTGCAAGCCCAATTCTCACTTCATAATCATCACATAGAGCCCCGCATTCTGAATACTTTTCACGTGAATATCGGATTGTAATGGAGTGTTCAGCCTTGTTTTTGCAACAAGTGATAGGATGATAGGTCGAACGAGTCGTTTGTGAACAGGACAAGGATCAATCGCTCTGCGAGGCAGATACCAGGCTGTGATGCCTTGAGCTTTTTTGATGCATAGTCTGACCTCAGCGCTAAGCCGAATGTGTACCTTCATGCTATACAGAGATACTGGTTATTTCGACATAGCCACAGCCCACTAGGAAGGACAAGTCACCTTGTGAATCGATAGCACTGAAATTCAATACGAGACTCTGAAACCTAGCTAGTAGAAAAGCTCGAGCCGTTGACCCAAGCGCCAACCACCGTCCAAATTGGGTAAGACGTTTATCGGCTCCAACAACAAACAAAAATTATGCTTCTGGAATTTGGTGCTATCGATTTGCAAAGCGCTGTCATAACTGTCAGTTGAACACGAGGACTACACACCCGCGATCGGTTTTCCTGGCCCATGTCACACACGAGTTGATGTCAGATGATACGGCGTCACATTTCCATGGATCCTGTCAACGAAATTCACTTTCACATATCGGGATGAATAGCTGCTGTGCTTTAATATAACATGCATGCAAAATCAGTTTGACACGGCGACTGTACCTGTCAGCTTCGTTTATAGCTTGTCCTTCACTTTTCAACCCTGCAGCAATTCTATCCATCCCCGCACTCTTCCCTCTCCCATTTGACTTACCCTATTAAATCTTTTATCTGTTTTCTCTCATCATATTTTGAGACCTATTACTCTCTGGTGCGTTGGTTTATTTAGAGCAACATGTGTGGATGTGTAGTAATTCCTAGCATTTCTCAGCTACTTGACATTTGTTTGGCCTTTTCCCTTGTGAAATTGAACTGCCTTCGCATCCAAAGACTCTCATTGTGGCACATTGTCTTTCACACACCCAACTCCAACCAGTAATCCATATTGATTCTGTCCATTTGTACGCTCCCTGCCCTTTCTCATTCAATCAAATCTCTGACCTCAGTTCTGCTCCATATCTCTCGTGGTGTCTTGTAATTGAAACTGATCCTTGCCGGATGTGTGAGTGTCAAGTTCAACTATCTGGATGTGCACTAATCTTAGGGCTTCTCAGTCAATCATCCGACTATCGTTTCGGCTTGGTCTTTCTGATAATTCTCCTCAATCATGTCCAAAGACACATCGTCATCATCATCATCATCCTTCATTGTTAATCGGTCATTGTCAATCGGAAACATTGGATATTGATGACTTTGCTCAGAAGACTGTAGGTACTGCAGTTTTTACAGTCTGCAGACAGTATTAATAACTTAATTGAAGACTATTTGATGTGTCGGAATCTGATATTCTGTTGGAGGGCCTGGTGGTGAATCTCGCTACAGCTGTATGTACCCACTGCATCAGTGTACCTTACAACATACTGATTTCACTCTTGTAGAGGGTTGAGGAAGCATATATCCAGTCTATGCCTGATCACCATGAGGATGAGGGTGCTGAGCTTCACATGGCCATTAGAATGTTATTGGAAAAACCTAATTCAGAGGTATGTACCTATCTGGTCAAGCAATTGCCAGCATGCCTGCATTGACTGACATCTGCTTTATAGACAGCTGTAGATACTGTGGGGAATGATAAGTTTATCGACAGGGAGGAGAAAGCTGAGCTTGATCAGGCACTATTTTTAAGGCCTGATGGCCATGCTGCTGACAAAGGAGTATTGCTCTACAACCTCGGGATTGACTTCTTCCATCAATTTGAGCATCGTGGCAAGCTTGGAGACATAGAGATGGCCATTCTTGTCAACCAACACGCTGTTGATCTGACTCCTGATGGTCATGCTCACAAGGCAGCAAGGCTCACCAACCTTGGGAGAGCTTTCTTCCATCGATTTAAGCGTCTTGGCAAGCTTGGAGACCTAGAGAATGCCATTCTGGTCAGCCAAAAGGCTGTTGATCTGACTCCTGATGGCCATACTCACAAAGTAGTACTGCTCAACAACCTTGGCAATGCCTTCCAGAGTCGATTTGAGCATCTTGGCAAGCTCAGAGACATAGAGAATGCCATTGTTTTCAACCAACAGGCTGTTGATCTGATTCCTGATGGCCATGCTCTCAAAGCAGAACTGCTCAACAACCTTAGGCATGCCTTCCTCCATCGATTTAAATGTCTTGGCGAGCTCAGAGACATAGAGAATGCCATCATTGTCAACCAAAAGGCTGTTGATCTGACTCCTGGTGGCCATGCCGACAAAGCAGGACGGCTCAACAGCCTTGGGAATGCCTTCCAGGGTCGATTTGAGCATCTGGGTGAGCTGGGAGACATAGACAATGCCATTCTTGCCAAGCAACAAGCTGTTGATCTAACTCCTGATGGCCATGCTGACAAGGCAGCATGGCTCAACAACCTTGGCAATGCCTTGTCCCGTCGTTTCCAACGTCTTGGGAAGCCCAGAGACATAGAGAACGCCATTCTTCTCAAGCAACAGGCTGTTGATCTGACTCCTGATGACCATGCTGACAAAGCAGCACAGCTCACCAACCTTGGTTCTGCTTTCCAGAGCCGATTTGAGTCTCTTGGTGAGCTCAGAGACCTAGAAAATGCCATTCTTGTCAAGCAACAAGCTGTTGATCTGACCCCTGATGGCCATGCTGACAAAGCAACACAGCTCAGCAATCTTGGCAGTGCCTTCCTTTGCCGCTTTGAACGTCTTGGCAAGCTTGGGGACATAGAGAATGCCATTCTTGTCAACCGTCGCGCTCTTGATTTGACTCCTGATGGCCATGCTCACAAAGCAACACTGCTCCAAAACCTCGGGATTGCCTTGATCCGTCAATTTGAGCATCTTGGCAAGCTTGGAGACATAGAGAATGCCATTCTTGTCAACCAACAGGCTGTTTATCTGACTCCTGATGGCCATGCTGACAAAGCAGCACGGCTCAGCTCCCTGGGTTCTGCTTTCCAGAGTCGATTTGAGCATCTGGGTGAGCTTGGAGACATAGAGAATGCTATTCTCGTCAACCAACAGGCTGTTGATCGTACTCCTGATAGCCATGCTGGCAAAGCAGCACAGCTCAACAACCTTGGCAATGCCTTCTCTCAACGATTTAAACATCTTGGGGAGCTCAGTGACATAGAGAATGCCATTCTTGTCAGCCAACAGGCTGTTGATCTGACTCCTGATGGTCATGCTCAAAAGGCCACATGGCTCACCAACCTTGGGAATGCCTTCCAGAGTCGGTTTCGGTCCCTTGGTGAGCTCAGGGACATAGAGAATGCTATTCTCGTTAACCAACAGGCTGTTGATCTGACTCCTGATGGCCATGCTAGCAAAGTAGTACTGCTCAACAACCTTGGCAATGCCTTCCAGAGTCGATTTGAGCATCTTGGCAAGCTCAGAGACGTGGAGAATGCCATTCTTTTCAACCAACAGGCTGTTGATCTGACTCCTAATAGCCATGCTCGCAAAGCAGGACTGCTCACCAACCTCGGGAATGCCTTCCAGGGTCGATTTGATCACCTGGGTGAGCTTGAAGACATAGAGAATGCCATTCTTACCAAGCAACAAGCTGTTGATCTGACTCCTGATGACCATGCTGACAAAGCAGCAAGGCTCACCCACCTTGGTTCTGCTTTCCAGCATCGATTTAAGCATCTTGGCAAGCGCAGAGACATAGAGGATGCCATACTTGTCAACCAACAGGCTGTTGATCTGACTCCTGACAGCCATGCTGGCAAAGCAACACAGCTCACCAACCTTGGGACTGCCTTCGCCCATCGATTTGAGCATCTTGGCGAGCTTAGAGACATAGAGAATGCAATTCTTGTCAATCAACAGGCTGTTGATCTAACTCCTGATGGCCATGCTCACAAAGCAGCACTGCTCCAAAATCTTGGAAGTGCCTTGATCCATCGATTTAAGTGTCTTGGTGAGCTCACAGACATAGAAAATGCCATTCTTTTCAACCAACAGGCCGTTGATCTGACTGCTGATGGCAATGCTGACAAAGCAACAAAGCTCACCAACCTTGGTTGTGCTTTCCAGTGTCGATTTGAGTCTCTTGGTACACTCAGTGACATAGACAATGCTATCCTTGTGGAGCAACAGGCCATTGATCTGACTCCTGACGGCCATGCTGGCAAAATAGCACAGCTCACCAACCTTGGAAATGCCTTCCAGATCCGATTTCAACATCTTGGTGAGCTTGAAGACTTAGAGAATGCCATTCTTGTCAACCAACAGGCTGTTGATCTGACTCCTGATGGCCATGCTGGCAAAGCAGCACAGCTAAACAATCTTGGTAATGCATTCTCCCGTCGATTTGAGTATCTTGGTGAGCTCAGAGACATAGAGAATGCTATTCTTGTCAATCAACAGGCCGTTGATCTGACTCCTGATGACCATGCTGACAAAGCAGCAAGGCTCACCAACCTTGGGAGTGCCTTCATCCATCGGTTCAAGCATCTTGGTGAGCTCAGTGACATAGAAAATGCCATTCTTTTCAACCAACAGGCTGTTGATCTGACTCCTGATGGCCGCGTTCACAAAGCACAACTGCTCAATAATCTCAGCCTTGCCTTCTCCTGTCGATTTGAGTGTCTTGGTCAGCTCAGTGACATGGAGAATGCTATTCTTGTCAGCCAACAAGCTGTTGATCTGACTCCTGATGGTCATGACAAAGCAAGATGGCTCACCAACCTTGGGAATGCATTCCAAAGCCGATTTGAGTATCTTGGTAAGCTTGGAGACCTAGAAAATGCCATTCTTGTAAAGCAACAGGCTGTTGATCTGACTCCTGATGTCCATGCTGAGAAAGCAACACTGCTCACCAACCTTGGAAATTCCTTCCAGAGTCGGTTTGAGTGTCTTGGCCAGATCAGAGACATAGATAATGCCATTCTTGTCAACCAACAGGCTGTTGATCTGACTCCTGATGGCCATGCTGGCAAAGCAGCACAGCTCAGCAACCTTGGCAATGCCTTCCTTGATAGATTTAAGCGTCTCGGCCAGCTTGGAGACATAGAGAATGCCATTCTTGTCAAGCAACAGGCTGTTGATCTGACTCCTGATGGCCATACTCACAAAGCAGCACAGCTCAGCAACCTTGGGAATGCTCTCCAGAGTCGGTTTGACTCTCTTGGTGAGCTCAGAGACATAGAGAATGCCATTCTTGTCCAGCAAAAAGGTGTTGATCTGACTCCTGATGGCCATGCTGGCAAAGCAGCACAGCTCAACAATCTTGGCAATTCCTTGGTCCGTCGATTTCAGTGTCTTCGTGAGCTTGGGGACATAGAGAATGCCATTCTTGTCAACCGTCATGCCATTGATTTGACTCCTGATGGCCATGTTGGCAAAGTAGCATCACTGAATGCCCTTGGCAATGCCTTCATTTGCCAGTTTGAGCATCTTGGTGAGCTTGGAGACATAGAGAGTGCTATCACTGTCAACCAACAGGCTCTCAATCTGACTCCTGATGGCCATGCTCACAAAGCACAACTGCTTAATAATCTCGGCCTTGCCTTCTTCCATCGATTTGAGCATCTTGGCATGCTTACAGACATCATGGAGGCCATTGCTGCTTATAAGCAAGCAACAGAAAACACATCGAGTCATCCTGTTGCTCGATATGATGCTGCTTGTAAGTGGGCAGTCTTATGTTCAGCATATCAGAGTCCTTCCTCAGCACTTGATGCACATGCTGTGGTTTTGGAAATAATCCCCCATATTGTTTGGTTTGGACAGACAGTCCACCACCGATATGAACAGTTGCCCAAGATAGGCAGGAACATTAATACTGCAGCTTCTGTTGCTATTTCTGCAGGAGATCTCTCAAGAGCAGTGGAGTGGTTGGAGGAAGGTCGGAGTATTGTTTGGAAACAGATACTGCAATTGCGTACACCATTGGATGAACTCCGCCAGCAGCACCCAGATATTGCAGATGAGCTGTTGAGGGTCTCCCTGGCCTTAGATAATGCAGGAACCTCTAACTTCCAGTTCATTGACTCGGAAATCAAATGCAAAAGTGTGGAAGAAGAAGCACAGAATCACCGCAAATTGGCGACTCGGTATGAAGAGCTCTTACAGCAAGTCAGGAAGTTGGATGGTTTTGGCAGTTTTTTGAGAACCAGGAAATTCTCTGAGCTTGCCATTGCAGCTAGGAATGGGCCTGTGGTCATTATAAATGTGCATCACGGTGGCTGTGACGCACTGGTTGTGTGTCCTTCCACAGATGTCATCCATGTTCCTTTGCCAATGGTCTCATCTGGTGAAGCAGCAAAGATGCATTCTGACTTGATTTTATCTCTTCAGATGTACGGTGTCCGTGACTGGACACCTCACCAGAATCCTATGAACCATGAGATCAACACTTTCAGTCTGAACCTTGGGCAAATCTTGGGAAAATTGTGGGTTGCTGTTACCCAACCCATTCTTTCTGCAGTTGAGGGCATAGTGAGTTTTGCTTTATTCAACTTAGTGAACCATGTTAATCAAGCTCCATGTATAGCTATACGAAAACACTCATGATTCCCTCCCTCATATTACATGGTGTGCAACAGGACCATTTTCTTTTCTACCCCTGCATGCTGCTGGGATATATGGGTCTGATGACCCAACAAAGAATGTGGATATCACCGATTTTGTGATATCCTCATATACAACAACATTGACTGCTATGCTCAGTTCTGGTTCCAAAACTAAACAAGATCCCACTAAAAACCCCAGTGTTCTCATTGTCTCGCAACCTGGTACAGGAGAGACAGCCCTCCCTTGCACTGTGAAAGAGGTAGAGGTCATCCAACACTACATATCCCCCAACCACACCTGCCATCTCACCAATGAATCAGCAACTGTTGGGGCTGTTTTGGGTGAAATGAGCAAGCATGAGATTGTCCATTTTGCTTGTCATGGAATCCAGGACATGGAAAATCCTCTCAGTAGCGCTTTCACTCTTTATGATGGGAGACTTGAGCTCAATACACTGATGAGGCTGTCACTTGAAAATGCCAAGCTAGCAGTTCTCTCTGCCTGTGAAACGGCAACAGGGGATGAAAAACTTCCTGAAGAAGCTGTCCATCTCGCAGCTGGTATGTTGGCTGTAGGCTATCCTAGTGTTATTGCTACCATGTGGTCTATTTGTGACCCTGATGCACCTCTCATTGCCGATAAAGTTTATGCAAATCTCCTGGGATGTCACAACAATTCAGAAAGTCAAAAAGCAAACTTGACTCCAGCATATGCACTCCATGAAGCTGTCAAGCATCTACGAAAGGAAGTCGGTGAGATGAATTTTGTGAGATGGGTTCCATTCATCCACTTCGGAGTTTAATGGTGTTTGAATGTATTCTTTGACAGTCTCTTGAAGACTGTCCTATTATCCTAATACCTGACTTCCCTTTTCATCTTGAATTCTGGTGTCTAAAGTCTATGAAACTGAAGAAGTAACAATTTTTTTCTCTCAAATGTGCTGTAGCTTCATCTCATCCTATAAATAAATCTACATAAGTAACGAAACTTGTTAGTTAGCCTGTTTGTCTGATAGTTTTTAGATGTACTTTTACCTACTGTTTTTGAATGCATTGAATTTGCCTGCACTGGGAACAATTTTGTGTAATTCCTTGGAATTACAAAAGAATTACAGAGTAATTATCATAGGAATCAGTCTAGAGATGGCAATTTTGGCAGGTACCCATGGGTTGACCTGTCAAAATACCTGTGGGTATTTCAAACCCACGGATCCAGGTCAAGGTGGGTCCAGGTCATCAACAGGTCACAGGACAAGCCCTTTCGGAATATGCCATACCTGTGGGTACCCGCAGGTACCACTTTTTTCAAAAATTTTATTATTCTTTGTGGACAGCATATCAAATTGAAGATCCTCATTCTTGCTACAAATTTGACTTTTAGACTATGTTGTGATTATTATTGTTTGCACAGTTATTCAGTGTCTGTTTGCCTAAGAATAAACTATTGTCTTGCTCATATCTCAAAAGTCAATCAATCATCCTCCCTATTTAGTAGCTTGTATTGAAGCCAAAGTAATCAAGTAAATATTTATAACTTATATTGGTCACAAAACAAATATTGAGCAAGCTACAGTTAAAATTACTTTATTTGCAGGCTTTTTGCCAGGTTCGCATATATCCTTTGTTCTTCTCTAATGCACAGTATACTAAAAGATAAAGGTTGTTTTGTTTGCTACAACTTTGATTTATAGAACATGTTGTGAATATTATTATTTGCACAGTTATTCATTTTTTGTGTCAAAATCACTGCAAATAAGTCATTGTCTTGCTCATATCTAAAGAACCAACCATTCATTTTCCTCACTTAGTGTCTCATATTAAAGCCACAGGAAGAAATTCTAGCCCATATTGGTAGCAAAATGAATGTTGAGCAAGCTAAAGATAAAAAGTCTATAAGAAAGCATTCAAAATGTATGTTTTGCTCACTCTGAAGTTATTTGTCTGACAGATCTTTGAAAAGTCAGTTTCTGATCAAGTTGTAGCAATGAAATTTCATCTGTTCAATAACTTCTACAAACTTGCATTAGATGTTGGAATCTGTGATCAAAGGTTTACAAGCTTGCTGTATTCACAATGGAAACCATTATGATTGTTACATCTTTTACTACCTTTTACTTAGTACAACACTCATTTAAGACCTTATTCTCAATCTAGGTACATATCCATGCTCATTATAGTATATAAGACATATGTACTAGTAGATAGTACTTACCTTGACTGTTTGCCTTCTGGCACCATATGTAGGCCAAGCACGATTTATCTCAATGTGTTATTCTTACACAAACAGGTCACAGTTGGCACCTGTTCACCACTACCAGTGTTCTCCAGGATATGATCACCACTTGCTTCTATTGTCATCCAGGTTATGCTTTATGCATTGTTTTATTGACATAAGCCCTCTAGGAAGTGAGGCAGTCTGCTACAGTCAATTCCCTTCATTTATCATTGTTCTACATTTCAACTCTCTTTGTGCACCCAACTCATGCTTGAAGGCCACACATTTTGGTCACTAGGATAGGACCATGGACATAGGAAAATCTAGGCAGAAGAAGGAAACCTGGTAAGGTAGACGACACACATACCCAACTAACCCCACGTGGCAAAGTGTGACGGCCTATATATAGTAATTTCCACTGCAAAAAAACATTCTCGAGGGCTCTGTCTTTTCCACATGAGTTCAAAAAAAATCTAGCTCGAACATTTCATGTATAGATACCTTATAATGATGCTGAGCTAGTTTTCTTGACATGAAGATAATAGTTGAGAGAAGAGATAGCATTGAACATTTGTCGCGTCCTTGTGTGTATTAAATAGTCACTTCGTGCTCAAACTTCCGCTATCAACATCAGTTCATGAATACATATGCTCGTGAATTGAATGGATGTCAAGCAGCATGGGCAACATGCAAATACCGTGCCATCGTGTCCTTCCACCCAGTATCATAGAAAACAAGTTACAAGGTATCAGTTTGAACGCATACTCACTACCTGATCTTGGTAAAACTTGGAATAGCTCAAACATGATCTAAAGGACATATATTGTTCTTATCCTACTGTAGATGCACACAAACACACAGAATATCTTGGCGTGCTTCTAGAAGTCTGAAAAAAGGCTGATATCATTGTACTGGGATCTCCTCTATGAATACTTGATTAAAAATTCTCGGAAAAAAACCAGAGCTCTCTGGGATCATTCTCAAGAGAATGTTCAGCCCGGATAAGCCATACAGTACCCTGTGATGAAGAGAATAAATGTTAGAAGAAGCTACTGCCATATTTGGTCAAAAGTTACAGTGTGACAATGCTCGTGTGGCCTTGGTTGGATACAGTGTGTGTCGTCTACCTTATCACCTTGCTACACAACATTATCTGGAGCATTGCCACTTTATTGTCAAGACACAGAGATACTTATGCAATTGCTGTTCAGATGCATTGCAACATTCTATTTTTTCATCATCATTCCACACACCATTTTTGATATCGACACCACATAATATCACCCACCAAATTCTCATGTCAACCCCATCATTGATATTCATGTCAGCACTCCATCATCTATCAAGAGATCTAGGCCATCAGACAACATTGTATATGTTGTATATTTGTATATTTGATGACTGCATTGGAATTGCAGGAGTCAAACACTAGGATTATGATTTAGACGCAACAGACTGCATTGAGATCATGGATATAGAGACCACAGTTGTAGAACCCGGTGTGCCTATAGAAAGAGCGAGAGAACAGTGAGCTCCTCACACCGGTGATAGAGAGAGAAAACGGCTATATTATACCTATAGAAAGAGCGAGAGAACAGTGAGCTATGCTACTGGTAAGTATGCGATCTATAGGTATAATAGGAAAGGGAAACTGTACCTCCTCACACCGGTGATAGAGAGAGAAAATGGCTGAGGAGGTATAGAGTGACGTGTATGTATATATACTAGAGGAACGATCACATGACTGGTGTCATCTCAGTACAGCGCATATGCCAACACACCCCCATAACGAGATGACACAAGGAAGGACGAAGAAAAGGTACTAAAAAAGGGATGATGACCAAGAATGTAAGAATAAGAATGAAACGTTCTAGAAATCAAGAACCAGAATTATTCACAGAGGAATCACTAGAAGAAGTATCAGAGGAACATAAAAGTCCAAGAGAATGACAGTGTTTGGTATGTAAAGGAACAAGAAGTGGTTTGGTAAAAATGTCCGCTATCATCTCCGTTGTCGGAAACCATGAACATGAGAAAGTACCACTGGCAATGTGGTCACGAATGAAATGGTAGCGCATGTCGATATGGCGCATATCACCCGCGTTAGAATATTTAGTCGCAACTTCGACAGATCCATGGTTATCACATAGAAGGGGGAACGGGCGAGGGATGGGAAGTTCAATCAAAGTCAAAAACATACATATCCACAAAGCCTCTTTCATAGCATGAGTCGTAGCCATGTATTCGGCCTCCGTACTAGAAAGAGCAACAGACTTCTGTTTGACACTAGACCAAGAAACCAGACCACCAAAGAGAAAGAATGCAAAGCCCGATACACTCTTATGGTCAGTTTCATCGGACGCCCAATCAGCATCAGTGAAACCCACATCGAAAGAATGTAACTTCACATGAGCAAAAACATCCTTCCTGACATCACCACCAAACTCGAGGGTATAATCTCGTGTTCCAGACAAATAACGAAGAACCCTTTTTGCTGCAAGGACATGTTTACACTCGGGTTTGGAGTTGAATTGACTAAGCGCCATCACCGCATAGGAGATGTCTGGCCATGTAGATATAGCCAGGTACAATAAACTCCTGATAATGTGCTGATAGTATGTAGTTATGGAAGCTTGGCTGACAGGAACATCGGGCAACGAGTCGGAAGGAATGTCAGGTAGAGCATGCCCACGTTGGTGAAGTGGAAGTGAAGATGAACGGAAATCCCGAAGATTGAAAGACTCTAGAAGCTCCTCAATAAATGGTTGTTGAGACAACCAGAGGCGTCTACGCTTCTGGTCACGTTTGAACGAAATGCCAAGGTATAAGTTGAGCGGACCCAGGTCAGAAAGAGGGAATATGTCGTTCAAACAATTGACAAGCCAACAATAAAGAGAAACCGAATTAGTCGAAGCAAGACCATCATCAACATGAACAGCAAGAATGATAGACAGAGGGGATCCATCCAAAGGCATATCGATAGAAACATGAGGGGGCGATTTCCAAGTTGCATGGTAGACAGCATTGTTAACTTGAGAAGGTTGAAGACCCAACGAGACGAGCGCAGCACGAAGGGAGACAAACCACTCATGGAAGCCTGCTTCAAACCATACAAAGCCTTCTTCAAACGTAAAACAGCATCAGGAGAAGACGTCTGAAAGCCAGGAATAGCCTTCACATAGATCTCATTGTGAAGAGGGGCATTAAGGAGGGCTTGGGTGAAATTGAATGAGAAAAGTTCTCTATCATGCAATGCGGCATGAGCAGCGATTAAACGGATGGAAGCTAAGCAAGGGACAGGGGCAGAGACTTGGTCATAACTGGAAGGAAGTTGGGAAAAACCCTGAGCAACCAAACGAGCCTTATACTTGACAATTGACCCATTGGAATCGTACTTGAAGGCATAAACCCAACAAACCCCAATCGCTTTGTGACCAATTGGTAGGGAAGATTCCTCCCATACGCTAATCTGCTGTGTGGGACTAGACAAACACCAAAAACAAACACCACAAAAGTGAGTCTGTATAGGTATACGATCTAGCAAGTTTGTATGCGAGTTGAAAGGACAGAACCCTTCAAGGTCTTTGTAGCGATATAGGTAGTGTGTAAGTTCAAAGTTTCGAGTGTGGGGATGTGGGTTCAGATATAGGCAGTCAATGAGTCAATGGTTCAAGTTCAATGGCAACACAATATGGATCAAACAATTGGTCAAGTAACAAGATCACAATGGCAAAGTTCAAATAACAAACAAGTCAATCAAAGGTCAAATAACACAATATGTCCAATCAATATAGGGTGCTGAACCCGAAGGTAACAGACTTTGAATGCGATTTTAAGGTTTAGACGTTCTTGGAACTACAACTGGTATGGTCAAGCCGGTGATACGCCCTACAAAAACGCCCAAATAAGGCTTATTTTGTAGCGTAATAATGAAATTTGCAATAGAAATGGTGAATAAAGGACTAGAGTGAGCCCGAACTGCTAGTTAAAGTGCTAATAACTAGAGAACGCGTTCAAATAATAAAGGGAAATGTTCGTGAATAGAGAAACAGCTTATTCTGAATATTATAACTGATGTATTTGAGTGCCGGTAATGATATTCCATCCAAACCTATGTACTACCAGTCGAACGAGACTTGGTACTACCGTCATTACACTCTAGCACTATTGGTACAACTCAAGGGAACAGTTTCGAACGCGTCGAAGCCCCTATTCACGTCTGTACAATTTGGTTACCGAAACTATCGGCGATCTATAGTAAATGGAGTATAAACCTGACGCGATAATTAACGGATGTTCAGATTGTTGACTTCTCGACTATCTGCCGGTTGGTTATTGACATTGATGTAGACTATTAGTATTGCGATGACCGGCAGCAGGCTGTTGAGTTTTTCGTATACTATAACTAAAAGAAAGTGGTACAAACTATATATCGATAGAATCCTGACAAGTTGACCTCTCGAACTATACTAGAGGGAAGCTACCGTCAGTATTATCTCGAATAGATGACCGGCAGACGAGCTACAGGCTGAGAATAGTGTCAACGAAAGGTGTAGACAAATCCTATACCCAACGACCTACCGGTGCTGTACTTGTGGAGTACAAAGGTACTGCCGTCTCTCTAACCCTATACCCAAGTGAACGAGCTGAGTCATTGCGACAAAAGCATATGGCTACCGTACCTCTATAGATGCGACTATCGGTCTATAGATCCAGACGTCGATATACTATATTTTGGATACCCTAATGGAAGGACTTGACTTATATAGTAGCCCTTGAATATTTCTTTTGTTTTATACGAATATTTTAGATACATTTTGTCGGACATATAAACAAAATCTGGTACTGTACAGTTTTAGCCACACATAGTATAAATACTGTAGGCTTGAGGCCCTACCGGCCCCAAGCAAAGTATGTCGAGTACACCGGTAGTGACCTTACTAGAGGATTGTTGCCGACGAATAGACAGAAAGCTTCTTATTTCCAAAGTTCACTCATCTGGAGTATAAGCAGAAAAATACGTGGTTGTAATAATAAAGTGTTTTCTGATAACAAGTTGTGTGTCTTGAATATTGAACCAAATTGAGTCTGTGTCTGTTTGTGATAGTGCTTGACAACTGTGGTCTTCACTTATATTGATTGGACTTGTGATATTGTGGGCACTTGAGCCTTAAACTTGTGTTTTGTCTGAAAAGACTTTGTGAATTGCAATACTGTGAACTTGTGTGTGTGTTTTTGTGTCGAGTTTTGAACCCCAAAGCTATACAAACCCCAAAAGTTCTACCGGTCAAGTACAAAACTTGAACTTCAACAGAGTTATACAGTGATTTTATCTCACTAGAACCAGCTCTTGCACTATCAAATTACGTGCATATACATAAGTTTCCTTGGTGTTTTGGGTGTTTTGGTTTTGTTTTTATAGCAGAGCCTTCACTCAGTTACCCAGCTTATTACCGGATCCTTTATATCCGTAGAGAGACCTATATCACAGCCGCGTTGTCCACAGTACTAATCTGCCTTTTCTACGCCAATCCTCGACCCTATTTATACTACTGTAAATAAGAAACTATTAAACTTGAGAGTCCGACAAAATATAATAAAAGAAACTATTTAAATGTCCTTGTCCGTGCGCTAGTACCAAAACTGGGTATAGTCCTACTCGATATAGTACTCGGTCCGTGTATAATACTACATTGTTTCAGAATATTCGCTTTCTACGTTATAGTCGATCTCACTCGATCGCAACCGTTCAACCGTTCTTCACATATGATTCTTTGGGTCACGATATCGGAACTTACGGTCGCCCGTTCTACAGCTTTGCGTCCGAGTTATGATATTCTCGATCCCCGCAGTGTATCAGTAAGACGTCGATCCATTCTAGACTCCAATATTTACAGCTTTTACCCCTCGATCAAGGTGGCAACTCCTTTGTACCCTTTATGTCGTCAATCATTGCCAATCTAGTGGATGTTTTACATGGGTAGGCGGTTATTATACACCTCCACGATCGGTCCTTCTAGATTTCCATCGATCACTATTTGCATGGTTACTCCTAGCCCAGATGTAGTCTGTGATCAGTAAGTAGCTCGCTATGTGGCGCACTTTGTGGCAACTCGGCATCAAGCCGAAGGTTCGATTCCCGTCCGTAACATTTCCCCTTCCCTTAGGATCGTGACAATATATACAAGTCGAGCGTCCGATAAGCCATTCCTTCCGATATCGGTAGTCACCGACATCAGTCCCAAGTCAATATCGAAGGTTTTTACAATCTCGAGACTAGCATAGGCCATAATAACATTGAATCAATAATAATCCGAAGTCATTTCACCATATCTAGCTTTAGTAGCTATATCGCACTTTGACTGACAGCTCAGGGCTCACTACAGTCCTTATATTCCCCTTATAAGATACAATATCGGCACTCGTAGTCGCAATATTGATACTTAAGATGCGAGAATTTTCGCACGGCGTATTAACGCCCTTTGCCTTCAAACCATCATACTCTTTCTGCATTGCTTCACGCCATAGGTGTGCATCAGAGCGACGCAGAGCCTCACAATCGTTACGAGGAGGTTTAGATAGAACCACATCTACCAAAAAGGCAACACCCCCAGATTGAGACAAGTCAGACTTGGATTGTTCGACAGGAAGCGGAGGACCTGCATAGTCCAGAGAGAAATAAGGAGTCAAGGCCAGGCAATCCACCGAATCGCCAACAAGATCAGATGCCAACATGCAGTAATCTGAATCAACCAGGAGTGACGAGAAATTCGCAGTCAGTAGAGTACAAGTGCGAGGAACTCTGCGTTGAGCAATCGGAAGATCCAAATCCGAAGGAGGGGCAGTAGTAGACGTCAACAACTTTTTGCGAAACTTGGAGCTGGTACGACCCACAGTGTTCTCATTGAACACAACATCCCTGGAAAAATGATACTTCCCAGATAAGTCGCGGACATGCCATCCAACATGGCCTTCCTCATAACCCACAAAGATAACCTCCAAAGTCCTTGGACCAGCCTTCGAACGTAATTCAGGAGGAATGCGAGCCCAACACATACAACTGAAACATCGAAGATGAGACAGATCAGGAGCAGAACCGTTGACACGTTCATAAGGAGAAATAAACCCAGGTAGAGTGGAATTTGGCAAGTGGAAACAAATGTAGGACGAAGTCAAGCCCGCGTCCTCAAAGTACGACATGGGCAAGCCCGAGTCAGCAAGAAGGACCTGAATATCATCTTCGATTGTCCTAATGAAACATCCAATCTTTTCATTCTGCTGATGGGCATAAGGCGCAGTCTTCTGAGCCTGGATACCTCTCCCCTTGACCTCATTAACCATCTCTTCACCGTGAAACTCAGCTGCACCATTGAAACGGAACACCTCGACCTTCGATTTCAACTGATTCTCCCACAAAGGAATCACCTCACGCACATGCTTAAATGCCTCCGACTTCTTCTTGATTGGTCTCGTAGAATCCTTAACAGTGCATTTGTCCAAGATAACATGCAAATAACGATTACCATGCGGGGAGACAATGGGAAAAGGACCACAAGTGTCCATGTGAAGAAGAGATAGGGGAGTATCAGACTTTCTTCCAGAGGAAACATAAGGAAGGCCAGGCTGTTTCCCAACACGGCAGGATGAGCAGTGGTCGGAGAGAGGAGAGCCATCCCATGGCAAAACCTTGGAACGCAAAATCTTCTGGACAATGGGTTTGCCCACATGAATGCAGCGAGCATGAATAAGATCCGCTGACAACGGTTTAGACGAGCGTAAGACAGCAACCGAGGCAGTAATGGGCACAGGAACCGAAGAACGAACAAACTCTCCATTAAGAAAATAGAGACGGTGGAAAACATCGGGAGTGAAAAAGCCAGAATGAGGTTTAGGAAGCATTATACGACAACCAGAAAGGTCCATCGTCACTGAAAAACCACACTCCGTCAAGGCACCAACAGACAATAGGCAGCCCATGCTGTAATACATTTCCAAATGTACAGGGGTTTTTTTTGCATCGTTGTTTGCAATTACCAAGGGGACAGGGAATTTTAGAAATAAATAAATGGGATTATAACATGCTATATTACTTTATTTAGGGTGAGAGTGCATTCTTTAACTGGAATTACCTGTTTAATCAGTGTTTGAGGGGCAAATTTGTCATTGGAGCTAATATGAGCCATTTAGATTCTGATTGTCAACAAATGTAAACAACTTGACAAA
>ML179756.1:41780-54764 GCA_004369135.1 Dendrothele bispora CBS 962.96 | reverse complement strand
CTATAACTTGCACACACAGTAATCGATCATGAACAAGATACATAGAACTCTTACAGTGTACATTTCAGAAAAATTTCCACTCAAAACTGATTTTTTTCAGTGAAATTCCTGTGGTAACTACACTTACTTGTATTTAGTTCAAAGGCAACTACTAATAGTATTGTACCTCATAGTTTTCACTATTGTTTTGCATCTAATTATCATTCAAGGACTTGACACTAAGCAGTTGTGAGTGAAACGCAAAACGCAAAAAGTGAAACGCTGAAACGCAAGGGTGAAACGCAAAATTATATGTGCCGGTCTCAGGGGAACGAGGCTCCGAGTTGTCTCTACTTCTATTTATATCGAAGGTCGTATAAGAACTTCGAGGTGCGAGGTGATTATCATCCTTTCTTTCTTCCATTCTTCCTTTCTCTTCACATTTCACTTTCCGTTCGAAGTACTAATCGAGGACTTCTCTGTTTTTCCTTTTCTGGTGACTTCCTTGTTCATCGACGGGATCTTTTCTTTTTTTAATATCCAACATCCAAACCCCGACAATCTGACCTCAAATCCGATTGCTGATTGGACTACAACGTTCAATCATTAATCATTAATCTAGCTGTGGGGCTTCGACGATGACAAGCTCTATGTTTCGGCCGTTCATTCCACCGTGAATAGTAATCACACTCGAAGGATGTCCGCCGGGAGTAAATTATAGGTTTTATCGAGACTTCTCTTGATTTGAAAAAGCTCCTTCCATTGCCATGCAACTGGTCCATTTAGGCTCTTAAACTCCTCGTTCTTGACGTATTCAAAGGCCCGGACATAATGGGACTATCCATTGTACCCAAAGGTCGATCATCCTCGGTCATCAATCGAGATAGTTCCAGGTCATGTCTTCTTTCTATCTAGAGTACATACATTTCATTATTTGCTGTGGGCTGTGCATCAAGGCTCCAAGCTTCAAGATTCGAGCCCGAGCATCAGCGATCTGGTGCATTATTGAACCATCCAACGGACTCTATTTACTGGTAATGATAGATATACAACTTGTCAAGAACTTGAAATCCACTACAGATGACTTGAATGTATATTTCCGATATTTCCAATTCAGATACAACGTCAAAATTCGACTCCCAGTTATACATCATGACTTGAATAATGCTTTTTCTTTATCATTCATGTACAAAGTCTGGTAGCCAATACTCTATACTCTACAGTGGTGCCCAAAATAAGCGAACAGTTACATAATCCAGGACGTCCATTCCGAAACCGTATTGTGCACTATTGACTCTCCGTGAGTCACTGCTCCGTGCATTTGCCTCCGTGGCCGATCTCCGTGATCATCGCTCCGTGCGCTGGACCTCCGGGCTGTCCACTCCTGCTCCGTGCATCTAGGCCTCTGTGGCCCCTACTGCTCCGTGCATCTAGGCCTTCACGGCCCCGTACATACATGTATATACATTGTGGGATCCGAGACATTCTCACCTGGCATTCTTTTATGGAACTCTCATATTGCTTCAATGCAACGGTTAACGTACCGAAAGATGATTAGTTGCCCTTCATCAGAATCCCTATACCTTTTAGGCTGAGCATGTTGAACTTTGTTCCATCTCTATCTACAATTATGCACAGCCTCTTCCTATATGTAGTATGATATTATGGCTATGAGCACTGCATGGTCTGTGCACCCTCTTTTGTAGTATATAAGGACAGTAGTTACCTGTCTTAATACTCAGTTCGTTTCACTTCAGAAACAGTCGCCTAAGCCCTCTAAGCTTTTACTAACAAGTCTAGCTTCTCGTCCCCAGGTATGTAAGAGTTCTTACCATCTTCTACTTAGTGTAGCAGGATGCGCCCTTGACAGGTTATGGGCCCCGAGCCCTTGATCTCTGGTTACTTGGATGCTTGACCCATGTTGCGCATTCATCCGCTGCATATTGGATCGCATACTGAACTTAGACCGTCCGTTTGCTGCAGTACTTTGCGTACAGCGCAAACGTTAACATTACCAGATTTATGTCAGTTTTGCACTGCATATCTGTGTAATTGGGTCGATGTCACCGTTGAGTGGCGCCCCTGAGGCTGCCTTTTATTATTCTCTTAACAGTGTAGGACTAACGCTGACGGTTTGACTCCCCAGATCTTTATCATTTTACAATTAAAAATGTCTTCTGCTCTAGTTAACCTCGTTCCTATTCTCAATGGTGCCAACTGGACCGAATGGTCTGAAGCCATCAAGTCTTTTCTCATGTCTCAGGGTGTATGGTACGTTCTGGAAGACTCGCCTCCTGCCGCTACCGACGCTGCAGCTACGAAAACCTGGCGCGACGACAAGTATAAAGCCATGGGTAACATTATGCTGCGCGTCTCTCCCCAGATTCAGTCCTCTATTCAGGACGCAACTGGAGCTAAGGAGATGTACGACCTTCTCAAGGGTCAGTACGGTAAGCCTGGAGTCGCTGCGGTCTTCACCGAGTTCAAATGTGCTGTTGACTATCACATCCCTAGCGACAAACACCCCGCTCCCGCTATCGATAACATTATTATGTTTTTCACTCGAATCGCAGCTAACGGCATTACTGTGGCCGTTCCTAAATTTATTCAGGCGATGCTTATTGTCAGCAAGCTCCCTGACCGGTACTCTTACGTTATCCAATCTGTCGCTCAAACGAAGATGGAGGACGTTACCTCTCTTACGCCCGAACGATTCCGCGAAGCCGCTGTCCACGCCTGGGAAGGCCGGAACAAGCGCAACGACGGTAACTCCGGCAAGAGTGCCAATAAACTCTCGGCTGTGAAACGAAAGGATGGCGACCCTGACTTTAAGTCGTAGCAGAAGCGCCAAAATACCGGCAGCTCTGACTCGCAGACTAACCAGGGAGACGCCAAGGGAGATGGGAAGAAGAAGCGCCAGCATGGCAAGCGCTCTGGCAAGGGTAAGGAGAAGGCCAATTCGGCCGATGCTGAGGGTGAGTGTTCCCACACCATGTCCCCCACCATCGTCATGGACCAGGCTGCACTTGACGTGCGCCGTCCATTCTTCTCTCCGGTCCCAAGCCCTTCGACGCTTTTTTCACCTCTACTAAGAGGTCTATCGTCTTGGTCCGGGACATCGGCCTTGAACCGACTTGTGAACGTGTTCGAACCCTCGAGGATGTCGTCATGTCTGACACCCCAGTAGCCTCTGGCTCCGGAACTCGGTCCTTTTTTGTCAATAGTATTTTTTTTGAAAGAGATATCTGAGAAAGAAAACGGCTAAAAATGACCAAAAACCCCCAAAATTGTTTAATTAGAGCGAGTAGACTCCTCAATGGAGTGGACCTGAAGGTAATGGACCAGAGCATCCAACTCACTCAGATCCATAGGAGGGCGTACAGACCTGCCATTCTGACGGGTCTGTCCACCCAGGGCATCTAAAAGGACTCTCTGTCAATAGTATTTTTTTTGAAAGAGATATCTGAGAAAGAAAACGGCTAAAAATGACCAAAAACCCCCAAAATTGTCACTTTTTGGCCATTTTTTGCGATTTTCTTTATCAAATATCTCTCTCAAAAAAAATGATATTGACAAAAGCTAAGTTCCTAACCCCCATTTTCAATGCTTCTCTTTCAGATGGAGCTAACAGATTTTCCTGGAAAAAATTGGTTGTTGAGTTGGAAAAACCGCATTTTTGGAAATTGCCTATTATGGAAAGAGGTCACTTCGGAGGGTTTTACTTGGGGCACCAAAAACTCATAATTAATCTATAGATTGATTCTACAACTTGTTTGAAGCAGAAATATGTACTCAGTCCCTAGATACGGTAGAAAATATAGCGGACCGTTACTTTCCGCGGCCACGTGTATGTGACGAAAAGTGCACCGGACATCACAGATGATAATTTAGCAGGAAAGCTTCCGGAAGTAACAACAACAAACAAAACCCTGGCTTTGGTGGAATTGCCGACCTCCACTATTATCACTGATCAATCGTATGTACAGTGGGTGAGGCAGTGACTGTGTCGCGCGCGGGAATTTTTCCATCCTGCGTTCTGCGCGCAGAACGCTGCAGTTTCCAGGATGATCCGAACAGAGCCTCAGTAAAGTCCTGACTTTTTTTCCGACCTTCGCCATGACTCCAAACAATAGCCAAGGGTGTCCGCTCCGAAAAATTTATGACCAGGGGTCGGAAAAAATTTTAAGGACCTAGTGGCTCGAACCTACCTACCTGGGTGTGGGAATATTACCTAATTTGGAAATAGTTTGTCATCAGTTCATCGTCCTTTTTGTCCTTTGACAATTCATACACACCCGTTCTTGAAGTTTTCTATATGACTTGACTTAAAGAGATCAGAATTGGGGTTCTCTGAACAGGTATGAAGGTTTAGGTTACTGTCAAGTACAGTTCACCAATTTGGATTTTTGAACTGGAGACAAATAAATCACTTTTTATTAGACCTGGTCTGTTTGCCTGGCTCAAGTCCATGAAATGCAGTGAAACTACATTCTAAGATACTATTCTACTCATAAATCATTGAAGAACCGTATTTCACACTGGGAGGAGCATACCTGACCTCGAATCTAAGGGGGTCAAAAAAAAATTTAAGGGGTTTGACTGCTGAACCTACCTACCTACCTCCGGTCCCGGATATCCCGGGCCGGGCACCCTTGACAATAGCCAACCCATCTCTACCTCTCTCACTTGCTCAGGTTGTATGAAGAGCAGGAACCGTCAAAGTGATTTGATTCAGCATTGGTCCAAAACAAAAAATACTGTAGACTTTCGTTCAATTCGGCGGTCACAGGTCACAACCCTTCGAAAAATGTGTGAATTGTCACACAAGTCACAGCAAAAATCCAGCCCTGCCGAAATTTTTTTGCTGTGACCATGAAAAATTTTCTGTAACCAGCACCAAAAATGGAAATTTTCGCTCAGACATGCCCAAATTTTTCATCAGTCACAGGTCACATCTCAAATTGCCGGAGTGTCGAACTGGTTCTTCTGGTCACAGGTCACACCCCCTGCCGAATTGAACGAAAGTCTACAGTACTCATTGCGTAGAGGCACGAGAACAACACCTGAAAAGTTCGAGCCGCTTGGCGCCTAGACGCAAATTGCAATCCATCCAAAAGGAGGCCGACAAAGCGTTCCCAACAGGTGCACTCATCATCTGACCCTGAAGATGAGGACGGTCAGGCACCAGTCTTTCAGGGTGACTTTTTCGGAAGTGATTATAATGACCACGACTTTCCTGGTTTTGCCAGAGAAGAGGATGTTGAAGACAAGTCGGACGATGATGGAGATGACGATGATTCTGAGGTTATTCTATAGCAACATTGGGAGCCAACGCGCCAAGCTGTAGCTGCTGCTGTCGGAAATGAATATGATATGGATGTCGACTCGGCCGTGAATCCCGTGAATCATGCTGTCAACAAAGAAACCTTGTTCCGCTCACTTCCTGCTCATCGAGAAAATGTATATGTTCAACATTTTGGAGGTCAAGCAGGGGCAATTGTTGACTCGGCTGGGCCAGCTACCCTTATGCCACACAACCCAAGTGATGGGTTCTGGAATTATCAGTCTCAAATCCAGGGTAGTGTGGACAACATGTATGCACCTTTTTCTTCACGCATGGACTGGGAGATTGCACGATGGTCCAAGATGCGAGGTCCCGGTTCAACTGCCTTTACTGAATTACTTTCCATTGAAGGGGTACGTAAGCAGGAAGGGCCCGCTCACAAGCGATTCCGTGTTTGATGGTTCCTCGCTGGGACCCCAGCTACTCTTAACCACATATTTAGATATGTATTATTTACATTTCAATTACGAAGCCCTTTTAAGTGTCCTTACTTCTCATGTACTTACCCCATTTAGATATCTATAGATCACTGTAAAGCGATGGCCCACATCTAGGTTATAGTATCCTGACCCATGCAAGCAGGGCATCCTCGACTTCCAGAGACTCAGAAAAAAACAAAAATCCCTGAAGAAATGTGACTTGCCGCCAATGCTGATGGTTAAATTCGCCGTCGTTGGGCTAGAAAAGCATGCCAGGATAGTGGGGACGGACAAACAAAGCGAATAAACTCACGTCTGAAACAACCATCGAGTTCTTCAACAACACATTTCTCACTTCCTTTCACTTCCTAACTGAAACACATTTATCCCAGTCGAGAACAAACTTAATATTCCTTCCCTCTAAATCAGACCGCTTACAGTACACAATTACAGTATGAGTTAAAACTTAACCTATGTTATGCCAAACTGTATTTACCGTATGTGTAATGCAAGGTCTTGAACTAGTCCCTTACCAAAGATGCAGCATAATGCTGGATATCAATGAACTGTTGGCTGTAATAACAGTAGTGGAAGCTGTATGATTTCATACTCCTTTATTCCTTAATACACAATACACCAATCATTATTTTCCCCCATTATCAACTGTTTTTAAAATGTGATCATCTACAGTATTCAATGCATTTGATGGTGCTATTGGTTCTATGTATTATCATGATGGTATTTCCTGTGAGACACATGTCCATAATAAACAATTAAATCAACATGTAAAGTGATAACCTCCAAAGTATGCCATCCTTTTGAGAGTTAAATCTGACAATTTTTCAAGTTAGTCAGGTTGCTCAAGAAATATTTTTTGACTTGCATTCATTCTACCATCATAAATATTGAAATACAGAAGAGGTGGTACTTCATCCAATAAAGCTACATATTGATGCATTCACTCTCTATGGAACCAATCTTGGACCTGATCAGGTCATTTAATCCAGATGCCCACTTACTGTCTGGATAAACATATCACAGGGTGTACTATGCTGGACTGAAAGTCCAAATCTGGGGGAAATTAACTTAATCTTTTGCATTGTCTACATAGCTGATATGTAGAACTATGAATAACAAATCCAAATACATGGTGAGCAAGAACATCAATATGCTCACCAATCTGGCCATATGGAAAATTATCTGCATCTGAATTGTGAAGTTTTCTTCAGATGATAGCATGACCTTGTTCCAAAGTCTGCCATTGTTGGGTGATATGAGTTATAAGTTCATTCAGAAGAGCTGTCAAAATCATTAAATTAGGCCCCACTTTCCTGGATCTTGTTACCAAAGATTGAACAAATAGCATTGTATGGACAACTCCAATTCTTAGAACTCTAAATTATACTATGCATTGTGGTTACTCTTTGATGTGTATCATTTTCATTGATTCTCCTTTTCTTTATTTGGGATGTCAACGACAGATTGTCCCTTTTCTTTAGCATTCTTGTTTGACTGGGATACTGTTTTTCTTTGATTGTAGAAAGGTGGATTCTTTGTGAAGAAAATGAAGTGGCTACAATCTAACAAATTGCAGAAAATACTTACCTTGATATCGGTTTTTCGTTCTTGACATTTAACGGTTTCTGCAAAGCGCAGACTACGTGAATTCCAGCAGATTTTTCCCTTCCGTTTCCTTTATTCTTTATTCTGTTCTCTTTTTTTCTTGCCTGCACCCTTTGCGTGGGCAATTTCGAACCCTTTACACTCCTTCAGCGCGAAGATAGTAGTGCTATCCGTTGTCCTAGCGCCCATATTTTTATTACCTACTAGCAGTATACCCGTGCGATGCACAGCTTGCAAAAGAGAGCCTCTCTCGCCGCCGACGCTGCGAGGCTCCCCGTGCAAGTTTGCGTCATCATCGGTTAGCAGCCAATCAGAATAGAGATGATTAGCAACGGCGCTGCTCGCGTAAGATGCGGTTAATTTGGAGCACACGGAAGCTGTTCGGCCTGGAGGAAAGGCCTCCCAAGGTAATGCTCTTTACAGAGTCGTAATGATAATGCCATCGATTCTCCTCGATGTGAATACCTTGTAAGAAATTATTTTTTTCTGATCTCAGAGCCTCCTATGTACAGAGCATAAACAGAGGTTGAACAGAGGGACCTGTTTTGACTGGCACCAGCAACGTATTTTCTTACTAAGCTTCGGTTATGGAGCATTTACAAAAAATGGGAAGTCGGAGACATCCGAAGCCTGTTGCTAATCATCTCTAATACTGTACTATTTCGACCATGTGTTCCGTAACGCATGACTGGGGGGTATGGCCGCAAGCGGCGGGGCCGAACCTTTTTGAGATTTAACTACATCTTAAGAGATGCTCAGCTGTAAAAACCAACATTCGCATTGACAAAGTAAGGTAAATTTATACGTAAGAAAAGTAGGAACTTCAAGTAATATAGCTTTGGAATGAATGTAAGCAGGTATGTTCTACGGAACTTGATGTCGGAAAGAAGTATTAATTTGAAAGTCTGGGGCGGGAATTCCGATGTCCGATCTCATCATCATCATCATCTTCTAGAAATACCTGACGACGCTTCTGTACAGATTTTGAGGGGCTAAGAGCAACGGCAAGATCCTTCTAAAACGGAGTTAGCAAAAGATGAAGTTACGAGCAGAAATATAAAACAGACCTTTCCCAGTACCTTGACGCATATCAATCGGAAATCCCAACCCAGTTCACCTTTATAGACATATGCCTAAAAAGGTAAGTGAATAAATGAATTGGTCAGATTGAGAAACATGATGAGACAAACCCGAGGGGAAACAATGAGTTGCAGAACAGTGGAGCTTCCAAGAAGATGTAGGTCATGGAATGACATCGGCTTTGTATCTTTCTTTGCATGGTCCATAAGTAGAACTTCGGGAATTCGGTTGAACTTCATGTCAGCTTCAGGACCCAAGCGAGAAAGAACACTGAAGGGATCAGGGTAGTCGCTAGCTCTTCCCTCCTAGAAGCAGGGTGAATGACGGGGTAATCAAAAATAATAGAATAAAACTTACATCAAGGACGGCAGTGTTTGGGATGAGGACTGATCGTTTTGTAAAAATAAACATACTGCTGGCCGGACCATTGGGATTACCCTTGAACTTGATGTCCTTCGACTTTGCAAATACCTGCAAAATAAGTATGTTGGAAAAGAAAGGAAAGCCAAAAAAGAAAGTAGCCACACCTCGAATTTTTCATTGATAGCATTGAAGATATTGACTGCAAGCACTCGGTCCTCTTCGGAGATGGGCTGTGCTGAGATGGACCATTCATCAAGGACGGCAGTGTTTGGGATGAGGACTGATCGTTTTGTAAAAATAAACATACTGCTGGCCGGACCATTGGGATTACCCTTGAACTTGATGTCCTTCGACTTTGCAAATACCTGCAAAATAAGTATGTTGGAAAAGAAAGGAAAGCCAAAAAAGAAAGTAGCCACACCTCGAATTTTTCATTGATAGCATTGAAGATATTGACTGCAAGCACTCGGTCCTCTTCGGAGATGGGCTGTGCTGAGATGGACCATTCATATTGTCTCCAGTGGCCAGGACGAAAAGCTTTCTGCCATCTATCATAAATTTAGTGACTGGATGTGAAAGAAAAACAAAATGAAGAGAACATACACTAAGACAGACCATTCCGTGTCTCCGATGTTGACTTTTTTCAAAGAAGCCCCCTGTACAGAAGATGACTCGATAGTAATGCCGTCGGGTGCTTCCAGACAATTCCAGACGTTGATCACTGCCGACATAAAAATTAAGTATCGTGACAATGTACAGTACTTAAATTACTTACCCAAGGCTCAAGTAATAAGCTTGGTCGGCGCCTAGCTCAATGGTCGCATTCTTGAGTGTAACAAGAGGCTTCTCATTAGCAACAGGACCGTCAGTAGTCCCGACATAGTTAGCGCCTTTGGACAGTTTAGCAAGTCGGGTGTCTGAGAGTGGATATAGTAGCGCTTGCACATCGGAAATATCGAGCACAGGGTCAATCTCTATATCAGATGTAGACATGGTGAGAGAGAGGAGAATTGGGGAAAGGAATCGAGCGACTTGGTTGGACTCATGTTGAGCCTGTAAGCTTTTAAACCTGACACAAGAGGTGAAATTCTATTGTGGCCACCCATAAGTCCGTACGTACCTCTGTTACACATCAGTTTCAAGTGAGTAGATAACAAGCTGTGAAAAAAATATCTCATCACATGGAAAATTCTTCCAGCCGAGCGATGTTTGACACCACCCGCTGTGTGTATGAATAGATTTATTCTGGTGAATTTGACGACCTTTGAACCTATGCAGAGGTCGGAGTCCAAAAAAGTGAACACCCTGTACGACTATCAAAACAAGATGAGCAGACCAGGGGTCATCAAATATTGATGCACCGAACATCTCATGAAAACCATGCTTTCGAGAATATAGGTGAATAAGTGATATGTATAAGTTTAAACTCAGCAAAAAAGTTACGAAGAGGTCCCTGTACGACTATCAAAATAATATAAGGTGTTCAGTAGCCACATTGTTAGGTATACTTGGTAGCTCCGACACTCCATGAGACGGAATTCGGTCAAATTGAGTGTCGGTGCTTGTGATCATGGGTATAATTGTCAAGGCAGTTTCAAGATATGTTTCATTGATTACATTACATTGGATGTTGTCGGAAATGCATTGAAGTACCACGATAACCGTTGTCTGGCATACTTTTCAGTCTCTAAACTTAACTTCTCAGTTCTCATTAGTTCATCCCGTAGTTCCTGGGAGACATGATTTTTTATTTTACCCAAATTGAATGGTCTCAAGATACACAAGCCTCTCAAAGAACGAACACGGGATAACATAACATATGCACTTTGGATAGACCGGCAACTTGCAAGATCTACACATACGACATTGAGAGATCGACCCTGTGAATTATGGGATGTGAATGCGAATGCTGGAATCAACGGTAATTGCGTTCTTGTGGCTGAATACAATCGGTCAGAGTTAGGTAACTTGAATTTGAATGATTGGGAAATTGGTTTCAATAGTACACGATTAGGGTGGTTTGGATCCCTGCCTCTGCCTTTGTACCCAGAGAAATCGACTGTTGCCGAGGCAGCATAACGTCGGCCTCTGCATTCTTCATAAGTTACAGAGACCAAAGTTCCCAAGCTACCTTTTGATAAACCAAGTTCTGTTGCGATGTTCTCAGTACCAAATACAGGCATTCCTGGAATATAAGGCACCTTGCCACCGAGATCTTGTGCTTCTTTCACGGAAACTTTCCAGGCTGCCTCAGCAGCGATACCAGTAATTTCCTTTTTTTTCTGGCCACGTCCACGTGTATCAAATGAATGATACACATGAAATTCTTGCCCAGTCGCTTGTGCAAATGCCTTTGCACTTTCAAAATTATGTGCATCCCTTGCTGCATTTGTATATGTTATCAGTGGACATGCATTGATAGGGTCGGTAATCCATTTGTTTATATCAATGAGTTTCTTAGTGTCATCTGAGCACTGTTCATTACTGAGTACGTATCTGTCCAAGAGATCCTTGTCTTGTTGGTTGCAGATTCCAGTACGAAGTCGGCCAAGAAGGTCTATCAATACATTGTCCCCTTTTTGTCTCATGATTTCTGTAAGTATTACGACTTGGTTAACTTGATGCCAAGCTTGGATTCCTTTGACTTTGTATTGGGTTGATTCATTAAGAGCGTTTAAATTTCTTGATTGATAACACTTGACAAGTTCACGATCAAATAATGGTGATGATCCAGGTGGTGGGAGCTGTGCTAGAATGTCATGTGTATCAGTTTTCCATTTGGATGTTCTGTGGTCGCTTTGGCTATTGAGCAATATTGTGACAGATTACTGGTATCTTTGCTGGGTCAGCCTGGAATAGTTTTCGTGGACGAAGCACAGAGTTCTCGCAGTGGCAAGGTGCGTTATATTCTAGGTCATTCCTGTATTTGGTACTGAGAACATCGCTGCAGTATTTGGTTTATCATAAGGTAGCTTGGTTAACTCTTGGTGTCTGTAACTTCTGCATGAATTGTAGAGGCCGCCGTTATGCTGCCTTGGCAACAGTCGATTTGTTTGGGTACTAAGTCAGAGGCAGGTATTCTTACCATCCTATTCGTGTCCTTTTGGAAATCAATTTCCCAATCCTTCAAATTTGCGTTACTTGCCTGTGCCACGATTGTCTTCAGTCACAAGGAGCCGCATTTGCGGTTGATATGCATCATTCAGTATCTGACGTCCCATTGTATCAGCAGGAAGTCGATCTGCTCTAATGTGACGTTTGTTTAGATGTTGCAAGTTTCCGGTCTATCGCGATTGCATATGTCTCTGTTATGGCGTGTTCGATTCTTTGCGAGGCTTGTGTATCTTGAGTACCATTTAATCTTTGGTGAAGTTAAAAATCATGTCTCCCAGGAACTACGGGATGAACTAATGAGAACTGAGAAGTTAAGTTTAGAGACTGAAAAGTATGCCAGACAACGGTTATCGTGGTACTTCAATGCATTTCCGACAACATCCAATGTAATGTAATCAATGAAACATATCTTGAAACTGCCTTGACAATTATACCCATGATCACAAGCACCGACACTCAATTTGACCGAATTCCGTCTCATGGAGTGTCGGAGCTACCAAGTATACCTAACAATGTGGCTACTGAACACCTTATATTATTTTGATAGTCGTACAGGGACCTCTTCGTAACTTTTTTGCTGAGTTTAAACTTATACATATCACTTATTCACCTATATTCTCGAAAGCATGGTTTTTCATGAGATGTTCGGTGCATCAATATTTGATGACCCCTGGTCTGCTCATCTTGTTTTGATAGTCGTACAGGGTGTTCACTTTTTTGGACTCCGACCTCTGCATAGGTTCAAAGGTCGTCAAATTCACCAGAATAAATCTATTCATACACACAGCGGGTGGTGTCAAACATCGCTCGGCTGGAAGAATTTTCCATGTGATGAGATATTTTTTTCACAGCTTGTTATCTACTCACTTGAAACTGATGTGTAACAGAGGTACGTACGGACTTATGGGTGGCCACAATAGAATTTCACCTCTTGTGTCAGGTTTAAAAGCTTACAGGCTCAACATGAGTCCAACCAAGTCGCTCGATTCCTTTCCCCAATTCTCCTCTCTCTCACCATGTCTACATCTGATATAGAGATTGACCCTGTGCTCGATATTTCCG
>ML179756.1:12511-29596 GCA_004369135.1 Dendrothele bispora CBS 962.96 | reverse complement strand
ACTGTTGGAGGGGGCAGGGGAACACTGGGTCAGAACAATGGCCTGCTGCACAAAGCAATCTCATCACTTACTCTCTGTTGGAGGGGGCAGGGAAACATTGGGTCAGAACAATGGTCTGCTGCAACAAGCAATCTGACCTCTCACTCTCTGTTGGATGGGAAAACACTAGGTCAGAACAGCAGCCTGCTGAAAATAATGTGATCACTTACATTCTGTTTGAGGGAAAAGAACAGCAGGTCACAACAATGGCATTGTGAAACCAGTAATCTGACCATCTACCTCCTGGCAGGACTGCATGAACCAAGCTGTTTCAAAGACATCAAGTTATTATTCCTTACCTCCTGTTGATTTCATCACAGACAAGATTGTATCATTAATAGGTCATATGATATGAGATATCATTTCTGTTACTTACTTTCTTTTCCAAGTAAAAGCAGTACAAGTGAGATATGCAGATAACTGATCCACTTTCAATATACATCATACCTCCATTTTTTTCAGAATTTCTATTAACATCCGTTCCAGTGCTGATTTGGCTTTCCCATATTGCTATACACCATTCCTGAGTCATCTTTACTAATTGGTCTAACAAATCCTTACCTGAATTACCAAAATCAACTTGACAAACTCCTCAACATTTGTTCTCCACTCCGAAAGCTGATACAAATTCTCAAACCACAAAAGAAACCCATCATTAACAATCTTCTCTGTTACACTCACCCACTTTGTTAAAATATTCTCCTCTATTGCCCCCTTCTTAATTTCAACTGCATCCCTCATATGATAATACCATGTCTTGCATGCATACCTGCAAGCCCTCTTCCAACCATCATCAACATTAGCCTTATCCATACTCCAGACCTTCTCCATCACAGATGCACACTGATCCACTACCAAAATATGACATTCACCTGGGTTCCTGTAGGATTTTTGAGCACGTCCCTCATCCATGAGAAATTCAGGTAATGATGCATGATAGAATTGAATGGGATTGTTGCCAGCTGAGTCAGGTAACATAAGGATAGAGCTGCAGCGGTCAAGTGACATCCGAATTTTTCCAGATGAACACGATAGAAGGTGAGCAAGAATGGAGATTGGAAGGCGGTCACGGAGGACAAGTAGTGTACTGATAGTGTCCTGGAAGATGGGTTTTTGTCTATCACTGAGTTTTGATAGAGTCTGTGTCATAACCTGATCATAAAGAGAGTCCAGACTGTTATGCTGCTTCAATGCTTCCTGCAGTAGATCTTGAGGCAGATCTTCATCGCCACCCACAAACCTAACCAATGTAGAAGCATAGATGAATAACCCCTCAGCTTTCTCGACAAGTTTTCTTAGGGTGTTGTCATCTGGCCAGGGCCCCGTCACATCCTCCATTAAATGACCTTTTTCCCGACGCACTCTGATGAACTCCGCTTTGTAGTACTTGCAAATAGACACGTTGGCAGAGAAATTCTTGAGATCCAGGGGGCTGTATGGAGACTGAAGTTTTTTACGGATAGCCAGTTCGTATCGGCCAAAAAGAAGAAAGCGGATGAGCTTTGGGGAAGTCTGGGCTTGAGCAGAAAGTGAGATGATGTGGACAAGATCTTCACACTCTTTCTCGTTACACTCGTCAAGACCATCAACAATGATCAAGATGTCGTCAACAGCAGGAGACTGAGCACGCAATGGCTGAAGGATCAATCCGTCCAGTTGAGCCGAGAGATTTTTCGAAAGGATATGTGGATCACTATCGAGGGCAGTCTGCATCTGCTGTCCGACAGAAGGAACAAGAGCAGGAAGTTGAGAGGCGATGGTGGGAAAGAAATTCTTGTTGGTCATAAGCTCCGCAGAATTTCGAGAAAAGGCAAAGGTAGCAGCTCTTTTCGAGAACCGGGAAGCGATTGAACGGGCGATAGTGGACTTGCCAGAACCCGCAGGACCGTAAACCCAGCATATAGACTCCCCTGAAGTGTCTTGAATCCACTCCATGATTTTGTTCAAAACATCCTCTCGCGTGCCTTCCAAGCATTTTGCAACGCCCTCGCTTTCAACGGAATCGAAGAATGCTGCAGTGGTGATTCGGTCCTTAGGAATTCCGAAAATTTTCTCTTCCGGTGCTAAGATAATTTTAAGTGTCGAATACGCAGAAATGTAATTAGCACGCACCTGAATTCTGGTTGCCTGCAACATTGTTTATTGTACTATTGGAGTACTGATTGTGGTGTGCACCGGTAGAAAACTGTGCGCCTGACATGCTGATAATCATACTAAGTCAACCGGACGAGCAAAAAGACAGAAATTGACTTACAATGTCGAAGTCTTTCAGATGCGAGGAGTTTACTCTGAGGCCAAGAAGTGGGAGAGAAAAACAGCAGCTGCTAATCCGGAGAAAAAGGATATCATGTCATCCTTGACCTTCCTATCCCAGCCTATCACTCCACACATGTGTTGAGCACGTCTCAAAGAATCATTGATGGAATCAATGAAGTGACATTCACATGAAATGAATAAATCCGCCTCAGCCTCGGAACTCGAAGTACCGATAACTTGGTTTATCTGCTTGAACCTCTGCTGGGGGCCGATCCCCATATAGGTTACCAGGTCGTGTGGGCATTCTCCGCTGACGCCCTGAGGTCCGAGGTGCCAGAGGTTGTTCCGGTTCGGGTTCCTCTGCCGGAAGCGAAGGCGGGGGACTAGGAGTCGCTGGACCGTTGTCCTGCGTATTTTCCTGTCCATCTTGGTGGGAAGGACTGCGAGGAGGATGAGAGGTAAAACCATCATCATCGTCGTCGTCAGGAATCGAGTCTGGAGGATTGTATTCGGGATCCTCATCATCGAGTGCCGATAAAGGCAGTTTACGGGACTTTCGGGGACGCTTCTCACATTTAGGGAAGACTGTCTCCTTGAAGATAGCATGAGCCGATGTAAAAACTACATTGTTAGGTAGGCGCATAAAGCGATTTCCATGTCCACCAGGAGCTACGCCCAGATACACCATATATTCTGATTTAGGAGCGAGTTTGTTCTTTCGTATATTAGCTGGGATATGTACATAAGCACCACAGCCAAAGACCCGTAAATGGTCAATACGAGGAACCTCCCTTAATTCCCTCATGGGGAGTCTGCCATCCAAGGCGACGCAGAGGTGTCCGGTTGTAAATGTGGACGGCATATTCTACCGAGAATTCAAACCACGAGTCGGGTATGCAACCAAATAGCCGCATTGCTTTGGCTTTATCCATCATAGTGCGCATAAATCGTTCCGCTCTCCCATTTTGCTGGGGCGTATACAGCGCACTTTTAAGGATATCAATACCCTTTTCCTTCAATAAATTAATGAAGGCATCAGACATATATTCACCGCCGACATCAGACATCCATCTTTCGATTTTAGTTTTAGACTGAGTCTCAACCATAGCAATGAAGTGCTTAGTCACGGTGAGTGTGGCAGCTTTGGTGCGCAGGAAGGTTATCCACGCGTGACTGTTGCAATCATCTAAAAAGACAATCACATACTTATATTTATGATAAGAGAGCACGGGGAATTCCTTCAAGTCCGAATGGATAAGCTTGAAGGGACGTGTAGCACGTCTCAGGCCTAGGGGAATGCTCGTAGTGGCAACTTCCCTTCGGCACAACCACGGCAAAGAGGAGTATTACGAGGAATCTCAATCTTAGGGAAGCCGTTGGTATGCTTAGGTGCGTTAAGAAGAACGTCACGCGAAGGGTGGCCTAGTCGGTGATGCATTGTCTCGTAATTGAGATGGTAAATGCAAGTGTCAGCTATTTCAGCGACATCATGCTGAGTGTGTGGCAGGAAATATAAAGTTTCCGCCAGATGACGTTTGGTAAAGGTTAAAAACCGTTTACCTAAGTTGTTAACTAATTGAATATGCTGCGAGTTACCGTGCACATTCATGTTATCACGTAAGAAGGTGCCTAGTGACAAGAGTCGCTGATTAAGGTCGGGAACGTAAAGGACGGGTTCGATCGTATAAATATTTGATCCTTGACTAAGACAGACTGTTCCTCGGGCCATGATTTGAGTCACGCCGTTCGCAGTTTTTACTGGAATAGGAGGAATGTCCTCGAGTTCGGTAAAGTCGGCTTTCTCGTTACTAAAATGCGCGGAGGCGCCAGAGTCCAGTAGCCAATTTGACTTAAAGAAGTCTTGCAACATTTTCTCAAATCCCTTACACTTATCACACTTGGCAGCAGAACAATGACGCGCACATAGATTGGATGAAGGTACTAATACAGTGGGGGCAGCATGGTAAATACAAGTACTACTCAAAACACCTGCAGCGGAAAAACGCGCATTAGTGCCACTGTAAGAGGGTAGAGAAAAATGGACGAACTCATCGTCTTCGTCATCAGAGCCCATGGAGACCTCGTCGTAGTCGATACCTTTGGTCAATTGATCAATCAAAGATCGAGATCCAGAGCCGGATGCTTCCGGCTGGTCAGACATGACAACATCCTCGAGGGCACGGACACGTTCACAGGTCGGTTCAAGGCCGATGTCCCGGACCAAATCGATAGACCTCTTGGTAGAGGTGAAGAAGGCGTCGAAGGGCTTAGGAGCTGGAGAGAAGAAAGGACGGGGACATGACGTGAGAACACTCGCCCCCATCTGTGTCAGCCGAGTTAGCTTTCTCCTTACCCTTACCACCAGAGCGCTTGCTGTGCTGACGCTTCCTCCTCCCATCTCCATCCTGCGTAGTCTGCTGCTCAGCGCCGGTATTCTGGCGCTTCTGCTGCGACTTGAAGTCAGGATCACTGTTCTTTCGCTTCACAGCCGAGAGTTTGTTGGCACTCTTGCCGGAATTTCCGTCGTTGCGCTTGTTTCGGCCTTCCCAGGCATGAACAACGGCTTCACGGATGCAGCCAGGAGTCAGAGACGAGACATCATCCATACCAGTCTGAGCAACTGATTGGATGACATAAGAGTACCAGTCAGGGAGCTTACTAATGATCAGCATCGCCTGAATGAAAGGAGGGATGGCAACACTTGAATTGTTTGTTGCATCCGCTGGGCTATAGCTTGCGATACGGGTGAAGAACATAATAATGTTGTCGATGGCAGGAGCGGGGTGTTTGTCGTTAGGAATGTGATAATTGATGGCCCTTTTGAATTCAGTAAAAACCGCAGCGACACCAGGTTTACCGTACGTCTCCTTGAGAGTATCCCACATTTTGAGTGCAGAATCTTTCCCAGCGATCAAAGATTTGACCGAAGAAGAAACACGAAGGCGAATGTTGCCCATCGCTTTGAGGTTGTCGGATTTCCAGGTGTCTTCACCAGCTGCCCCAGAAGCAGGGCAGGTTGTGGTCATAACATACCATTGTCCTGCAGACATGAGGAACGCCTCGATGGCGTCAGACCAGTCATTCCAGTTGGCACCGTTAAAGACGGGAACAAGGTTAACAAGAGCAGAAGACATTTTTAATCGTAAAATGTAAAAGATCTGAGGAGTCAAACCGTCAGCGTTAGTCCTACACTGTTAAGAGAATAATAAAAGGCAGCTGCAAGGGCGCCACTCAACGGTGACTTCGACCCAATTACACAGATATGCAGTGCAAAACTGACATAAATTTGGTAATGTCAACGTTCGCGCTGTACGCAAAGTACTGCAGCAAACGGACGGTCTAAGTTCGGTATGCGATTCAATATGCAGCGGGTAAACGTGCAACATGGGTCAAGCATCCAGGTAATCAGAGATCAAGGGCTCGGGGCCCATAACCTGTCGAGGGCGCATCCTGCTACACTAAAGTAGTAGATGGTAAGACCTCTACTCACCTGGGGACGAGAACTAAGACGTTAGTAAAGCAAAGCTTAGAGGGCTTAGGGCGACTGTTTCTAGAGTGAAACTAACTGAGTATTAAGGCAGGTAACTACTGTCCTTATATACTACAAAAGAGAGTGCACAGACCATGCAGTGCTCATAGCCATAAGATCATACTACATATAGGAAGAGGCTGTGCATAATTGTAGATAGAGATGGAACAAAGTTCAACATTGAGGGGATTCACTCCTTTGCAGCTTTAGTCCATATTTCAAGTTTCAAAGGAGCTGACAGTGACCTCTACATGAAAGCTGATCAGCTTGCCTCTGTGGTTTGGAATGCTACTGGCCGACGTTTTGTGTATGTTACTAAAGTTCCCTTTAATTGACTTATATTCTAATTTATACTCAGATACCACTCAAAACCTCATCAACAAGATTCAAATATCACTGTGCACAACAGGCCAAGCGTCAGCACAAACTAGCAAAATCTGAACTCCTGAACTTGCAACGAGACAAGGGTCAGATGGATTCATTCAATTGCAATGGTTGGCTCTTCATGACTATTTTCGAGGGTGAATCATTTGCTCAGGTTCAACTCAAACACACCCATGATCATGTCATATACTCAGAGATGCATGTGCCACCAGAAGTCCAAGAGTACTGTACTATTTTGACCAAGTGTTCAGTAATGCATACCGCCCCCCCTCTGAACACTAGGCTTCTTACTACTTCATAACGCATAACACAGGGGTCCAGATCTAAAAAATCACAAATTTTTCTCTGCCTCCGGCCATTTGACCTTATTTTCGAGCCTTTCTCATCATTTCCACTCTAATAAACTAAGTATATTTACATTGACTAGAGCTCAAGTTTATTATGAGGCCCTTTAATTAGGGACTCGTCCTTACTAAACCCTGGCTGGCTAGCATTCCGTGTGCATCCCCATTAAGTAAATCAGTATCTTATCAAATTACGAGAAATCTAATTTCGTCCTTATACCGGGCCATTAAGATTCGGCATTGTTGGACTCGGCATTCGGCACCACATTTGGCATCGCATTCAGCACCACATTCGGAACAGATTATGGCCTCGTACTTGCCACGTGAAGCGATGGCCCATTTCCTGTTGATTAAGTACTGTATATGACCCCGTAACACACTAAAAATGGTAACAAACACCTGTTTGGGGTGAAAATATCCCGTAACGCCCCAAAGGTACCAAACACTTGGTCGAAATAATACAGTATGTGGAGAACAACTTTAAAATGTCAACAACCACTGTGAGTTCCATATCTACTACTTACTATTATCATTGAAGTATTGATTACTCAAACTTCATCATTTTTTTTTTGGGTATAGATATGGAATGAGCTTTTGAAGAAGTACCCAAATCCTGGATTCAAGCATCGTTCCATCTATATTGCTGCCAATGCAAAGCGAAAGCAGTGGTATAGGGATCCTGATGAGCTCAAATCTGCCAAGATTCTTTTGGAGGAGAGCAAGACAAGTAGGGTTGGGCTCGGGTAACCCATGGGTCAAAATTGGTCTACCCGTACCCATACCCATACAACGGGTATGGGTCATGGGTTACCCATGGGTACCTCTCAGATATGATACAGAATTCCAGAAATGATGTGACCCATATATATTCTGTCTCTACAACTATATTAGATAGCATCCCAACCTGGCTCAAGCTCAGGCTCATCCTCGTCAAGTGGTACATCATCTTTCTTTGTTTCCACCAACACATCTTCACTCCTTACAAAGCCCAATAGGCTCCATTCACCTAGACACATGAGTGCTCGAATTGATTGCGAAGATAAAGCACCTCTTGGATGAGTTAGAATGAGACGACCACGGCTAAACAGGCCTATAGTATGATAAGTCTAGAATTCCGGTCTCAAAAAGAATAAAAATACCTGGTATAAGAAGATAATCCATTGCCATCTGAGACAGATGAGGAAACTCGTCTCGACTTTTGAGCCACCAAGCAATGACGTTATCAACCTTCGAAGTGTTTGCTGCAAGGTAGCGGGAAATTTCATCATCTTCTTCATCGTCGCTGTTCTTTGGGTCGAAAAGATTCTTGAAGCGATTCGGATTCTATGATATATAAATGTATAATAATGATAATTTTGAAAGAAAAAGATAGTTACAAGGTTATCGCTTTTTTTCTTTGGACTGGGAGTTCTTGATTCTGTTGCCTGGACTTCAGCACCTTGGAGAGGTGACCGATTCTCATAGTGCTCTTCATATCGTGCACGCAATACCTGCTCTGCTTGATCAATCCAGTCCGAAGACCAGCAGGCTCTCTTGAAGTACTTCCGCTTGTGAGATGGGTGAAGTACTATAACATTATCAGAATTTGTGTCAGATTAAAACGGGGATCAAACAGTAAACATACTCATTGCAATCCGGTAAACCTCAGACATATCCATGAGCGAGTAGTACCAATTTAGGGTTTTTTGGCAGTGGATACCGCAGCACGAACAGCACGAGGAAGTGAGAGGTTACGCTCAATGTTGGTAAACTCGCAGTCAATGTGTAACGGGCCGGTATGGTTACCCTGGTCTTTCGGGTATATAAGGATGTCTGCAGGCTCACCCGCTCTTTCTTTAGTCTTATCTTTCGCACCACCACCTCACTAGCCTAGTCTTCGACGCTGTATCTTCTCTACATACTCACTTTCTTGCTATAGAACGGGATTATTTGTATATTGGGCACGAGGTATCGCGAGCAGACTCATCGACATTCCACGGTTCGAATTAGGAACTGTTACACTTTTTTACAAATACCTGCTTCTCGCCAGCAAACAGGTTCAAGAAACAATGCGCTGTTAGGACCGAGAAGCTGTAGCAAGTCTTCGAGTTGTCGAGATAGCTGTCTATTGGTTTTTAGGATCTTGTACAGGGCTCCCTTCTAGAAAGGTCACTCACACCTGTTCCCTACGAAATTCATATTTGTCTTCCTGATCCCTTTTCCATGGACATCACCATCCATATCCGACTCTCTGATGAGCTACCACAATTTTAGTGGTGCCATTCACTTGGAATACCACCCGGTCAACCTCTTGTTCAAGGAACTGTTGGGGTCCTGCTCTGATGGCACCGTCCCAATGCCGTCATATCCATTCTTTCCCTAGCGACCCCAAACCATGTTTTTGCCCTCTCCTGGCACCCACATATTGGATCGAGAGCTCCCCTACGTGTGTCACCCGATGTTGTATTCAGGGAAGCAGATTGCCACTGCGTCGGATACCTTGGTATTTTAGCCCACCAGCGTTCAGATGGTCATGGAGGCACTGTTTGCTCCTTAGGCCTGGAAGGATTTCACTTTCTATTGGGAGTCTTTGCCTCCCTCATTAATCTTCTCAATGTTTTATGCTGGTGTTGATGCTGCTGTTGTTTTTGTCATTCTTAAGAACTTGTTCTGGTCTTGCAGGGGGAGGGTGTAACGGGCCGGTATGGTTACCCTGGTCTTTTGGGTATATAAGGATGTCTGCAGGCTCACCCGCTCTTTCTTTAGTCTTATCTTTCGCACCACCACCTCACTAGCCTAGTCTTCGACACTGTATCGTCTCTACATACTCACTTTCTTGCTATAGAACGGGATTATTTGTATATTGGGCACGAGGTATCGCGAGCAGACTCATCGACATTCCACGGTTCAAATTAGGAACCGTTACACAATGTCATCCATTGCTGGAATGACAGTTGCGAGATTCACCACCTTTTCACCCTGAGAAAATCACAGCGTAGCCTCCTTGAGACTCTGTGGTGGTGTTGAGAGCAGATAATTACATAAAATTGACAAGAAAATGCATACCTTCAAGACTTGTACTAATTGCCGCAAGATTTTCCACTCCTCCTTGTCAAGTTCAAGGCTGCGACATTTGTTGTTACGATCTGCAGTGAATATGTCAATGACTTCTTGATATTCACATGCAAATGCCAGAAGATCATAGGTGGAGTTCCATCGTGTTCGTACATCCCGAGGAATTAGTTTGTAGGGGAGATCAGACTTGCTACACACAGTATTCTTCCAAGTGGGAAGCAAGTTGGTCATTGAGTTGATAATCTTGAATGCCAATCGACGTATCTAAGTGACTATGAGTGAAACAGAGTAAGAGAGAAAGATAAAGACCCACTTTTGCGAGTGCCCATCGAGCGGGCTTAACTTTCTCTGCAAATTCCTTCTTTTCATCCTCATCCATCTCCTCAAGCTCGTCAACGTAACCTTCATCGTCATCATTATCCTCCGGATCCAAGTTCAACGTTGACTCGTAAGTAGCATCCGTCTCGAGCTCATTCAGAATCTCTTCTAACTCAATGTCCACTTCATTGTCGCCATCACCTGTGTCGCCTTCACTACCATTGGTCTTCTTCTTTGGCTTCCACTCAAACTGGCGAAGGAACAATTTCGCTATCAAATTAAGTAACTATATGCAAAAAACACCTTGTCTGGCGAGTTTGTGACCACTCCTCTACCAGCTCCTCCAGCTCCTCCAGCATCTTGTCATTGTTGGACTGGCATGGGTAAGCAGCGGGTTACAGGTAGCAGAACCATTACTCTTACCCATAGAGTAATAGGTGATCTGTTATAACCCGATAAGGTTAGGCGTCGGCTAATCTCGGACCGAGATCTCCGAGTCACGTGGCCCCGGAATCTCCCAAAGTAGGCCGAGATCCAGGGGAATGTCACACCACAGTGACACTGGCAGTAAATCCCAACATCTGTACAACTTTTAGCAGTGGAGACAGGCACTGGTGAATCGGCGGAGATAGGCACTGGTTCATCGGCGGAGATGGACACTGGTGAATCGGTGGAGATAGGGTCTAGTCCAAGACCCCACACCGGTGGAGTTGTGAGCTTTCACCGACAGTCAAAGTCTATAAAAGCCAGCTCAAGTTGGGCTCAACTCTCCTCATCCTCTCTGCTCCCTCTCTGCTCTCTCTCTCTGCTCTGTCTGCACCCTCTGCTGTTCTGTCTGCTCTGTCTGCTCCCCTCCTCTCTCCCATATACAAGCTGGCTTGTGCTAGGTTTCAAGCTCAAAGTCTATAAAGGCTGGCTCAAGTTGGGTTCAACTCTCCTCACCCATTCTGCTCTTGGTCTCTCTGCTTCCCTCCTCTCCCCCATATACAAGTTGGATTTCAAGCTCTAACTCTTTTGAGTCATCTCATGTTCTGTGCTCATGTGGAGAATCTCCAGAGGTTATGTCAGATTGTATTAGCTGGAGTAATGGGGACGTTATCTCAGGTTGGTGGAAAATACATGTTGGCTGGTTGTTTAAAATGTAGAAGTTATCATAGTTGTTAGTAGCTATCTGAAGTAATGATTGGAAGGTTAAAGTATGATCCAAAAATATCTGATAAGGAAGAAGATTCTCCAGCAGTTTGTATTAGCTAGAGTAATGGGGAGGTAGGCTGGTGGAAAGTACGTGTTGGCTGGTTAGTAGTAGCTATTTAAAATGTAGAAGTTATTGTAGTTGTTAGTAGCTATCTGAAGTAGTGATTGGAAGGTTAAAGTATGGTCTAATATCAGATGGTGAAGTTTCATCATGCAAGAACAATTCCTTGGTAAACTCTGGTCTTGGAGAGTGATCAGTATTAGTCAGTAACTGTCACTCTGAGTCTGAGGCTTTTCTCTATCAAATTAATTGAGTTTGTCTAGGGAATTTTTTCTGATAAGTTATTTGTTCTGCTGAAACAAAATCTTAAACTTTCTTTAGTGGAAGAATTTGAACTAGTTTGTTATTGGATTGAAGTCTTTTCAGGAACATGAAAATACTGAAGATGTTATGATTGATACTAATATGCCTCCAAAAAAGAAAGACTGGAAACACATAAAACAATATTATATGCTGGTATGCATGCTTTCATAACACTGCCAGTACATATATTTTTGTTCCACTGCCAATCCACATGTTTTGGTAGCACCACTAATACACGTGTTTTCATAACACCGCAGACCAATACACATGTTTCCATAGTATTTAATATCACTAAGGTAGAGGCAGCCAGGATCCGACACCCCTTATGTACTCGTGGCCGCGAAAAGTGACAGTCTGGTATATTTTCTACCGTATCTAGGGATTGAGTACATAATTCTGTTTCAAACAAGTTGTAGAATCATTCTATAAATTAATTCTGAGGTTATGATCCACCAAGTAAGATGCTCCGAAGTGACCGCCTTACATAATAGGCAATTTCCAAAAATGCGGTTTTTCCAACTCCACAATCAATTTTTTTCATGAAAATCTGTTAGCTCCATCTGAAAGAGAAGCATTGAAAACAGGGGGGTGGAAACTTTTTTCTTGTCAATAGTATTTTTTTTGAAAGAGATATTTGAGAAAGAAAACGGCTAAAAATGACCAAAAACCCCAAAAATCACCATTTTTGGCCATTCCTAGCCATTTCCGTGCCCAAATCCAGCACAATCAAAAAAAAACCGACTGACGAAGAGGTAAGCTTCTACCCCCCAACTATCGAAGCTTCTCTTAAACATGGAGTGAACAGATTGTCCTGGAAAAAATCGGTTGTCGCATTGCAAAACTCGCATGAAACAAAATTTGCCAGTGATGGCTCAAAGCGGCTACTTCGGAGGGTCTCACTATGGAAAACAAAAAATCAGGATTGATCCAAGAAGTCAATCGACAATCTTGATTTTGAAGCAGAAAGGTTATAGACACACAATCCCAAGACACAGTCATGAAAATATACCGGACCGTCACTTTTCGAACAAAAACACCAAAAATCGCTCATTAAATGGCCAGGTTGAGAAATTTTCTTTCTCAAAAATAGCTAACAAAAAAAAAGCTAAAGACAAGAGTGTAAATGAATCTACCACACAATTTCCGATGATTCTAAGAAAGATGGAGAGAACAGATATTCATGGAAAAAATAGGCAGACCCATTGGAAAAATCACATTTTTGAAAATTGCCTTTTATGGAAGGCGGCTACTTCGGAGGGTCTCACTTAGGACACCATAAGACTCGGGATTGATCAAAGAATTCATTCTACAACTTGTGTGAATAGGCAGAAATATGCACACAATCCATAGGATACAGGCAGAAGAAAAGACCGAACAGTCACTTTTCCAGGCCACGAGCAACATGGACCACACGACAAAGACAACGCCTTATCATCCCCACAGTCTATGATGCTGAAAGAATATTGAAAAACAGCAACATCTAGTTAATGAGCACACGTCAAGATAATCAAATCTAACAGTGTGTTAATCGTCATTCTGATAAAAGAAAGGAGAAATAGGAGCAACAGACAGGCTCATTGGTTGAGTTCAAACTATAGCCAAAAAAAGTAGTGCCCTGAATCGCAAGAGACACCATCCGTGAAATAAAATATGAGACCAGGGGATAAACTATAACCAATACATGGCAATGTCCTGAATCACAGAGACACCGCCTAAAACAAAGGAATGGAGTGAAGCTCATGAAGGGCTATGATACATATATGAAAGAAAAAGATTGAAAAAGTGAAAAGGCTACAAAAAAATGAGATGAGCTCACGTTGAAAATGAGAGATCATATAAAAAACATTCGGGCTAGAAACCACACGCAAAAAGTCACCACGATAGTGCAAGAAGGATGCCATCCAGGAAAGATAGAAAATAAGGGAGACCGTGAGAGGGTAAACGCCAAATTAGGACCTAAGGTTATGGATCAGAAAGACATGACGGGAAAGGAAAGAGAAGTGAAGTGAATCGAGCAGGAAATGGGTATATTAGTAAATGAGATTACATAAACTGAAAGATTGAAACAGGCTGTCAAAGCACATGACATGAGCGTTGAGTCATGGAAAACCAGAGGCAGAAGCAGGGACACAAGACAGTGATCAATTAAAAGGAGAAATGAGGGGTCATGAAGACCAAAATGAAAAGAAGGCTCCTATGTCACCCACCGAAGGGTCACGATGAGACCGTGATAAAAATAAATCTTGAAAAATGCAAGCAAATCGACGAACAGCCCGTTAATCGTCCTGCGCATAAAAGAAAGGAGAAAGTGGAGCATACAGACAAGACACAATGGCCTGAGCTCAGCGGAACTATGAGGCAATGAAACGGTGGTACCCTGAATCGCAGCAACACCACCTGAAACAAAATTTGAGTGAGGCTCGAAGGGCTATGGAGCCTATGGAAGATAAAAAATGAGGGTTGATGTAAGAGGTGAATGAGAATTTTGATTTTGAATGAAAGGTTATAGAGAGAGAATGAAGACTCAGTCATTAAAATATAGTATGACTGAAAAAGGACCTTGAATGCTGATTAAATGCAGGTTGAGAAACAACAATAGTTAACAATAATTAAGCAAAGAATGAGTGTAAATGAATTGCCACACAATTTCCGATGATTAAGAAAGATGAGAGAAATGTTCATGATCATATAGGCAGACCCAGAGAGATCACACCTGATCTAGGTCATTAGTAGCCATTAGATTGCTTGATCAAAGGATTTGTGTGAATAGGCAGATAACATAATGGATAGGATTCAGGCATAAGAAAAGAGAATAGCACTCCAGTTCTGGAGCAACATGGACCATATGAAAAGACAAGGATGATCAAGCATGATGCTGAAAGAATATTGAAAAACAGCAAATGTGGTATGACACACTTCAAGATACTCAAATCAGCAGGTGGTCATTATGAAAGAATATGAGACAGAGCTCGAAAAATTGCCACAAAAATTAGTTGAGTGCAAGAGGGATGATCCGTGAAATAAAGTATGAGACCATGGGATAAACTCCCAATACCTAATGTTAATCAGAAAGACATTAAAAGAAAGGGATGGGGTTTATCTCATGGCGGGCTTAGAAATGTGAAAGAAAAAGCTTGAAGAAGTGAAACAGGCTCAAAACCATGAGATGAGCTCATGTTGAAAATGAGAGATCATATAAAAAATATTTAGAACCTCACTCAAAAATTAGTTTAGTACAAGAGGGATGATCCATGAAATAAAGTATGAGACTGAGATAAACTCCCAATGCCTAATGTTTATCAGAAAGACATTAAGAGGAAAGGGATGGGGTTTATCTCATGATGGGCTTAGAAATGTGAAAAGAAAGCTTGAAACAGGCTCAAAGCCATGAGATGAGCTTATGTTGAAAATGAGAGATCAGGGACATAAGAGATTTTTCTTTTAAAAGGATAAATGAGGGGTCACGAAGACCAAAATAAAAGGGGGGTCATGGAGACCGAAGGGTCACGGAGACCTTGGTCACATGGATTGAGCCACGGAGGCAAAGACGGACAGCCCGGAGGTCCTGCGCACGGAGCGTTGAGAGAGTGGGCATAGAGCCAAGACACGATGTCCTGAACTCAGCGGCACTGTGAGAATGGAACGGTGGTACCCTGAATCGGAGCGGCACCTCCTGGATTTTATAACGATAGTACCCTGAATCGCAGCGGCATTCCCTGAATTTTATAACGAGGGTACCCTGAATCGCAGCGGCACCTCCTGGATTTTATAAGGATGATATTCGAAGGACTATACAGCCTCAAGAAGAGAGGAGCCCAAATCAACAAATGAGCCCGAAAGTGACGAAATGAACCTGAAGTAACGTGAAAGGCTCAAATGAACCCAAAGTGATGAGATGATTCTAGGGTGAAAGTGAGTGTGGGGTGATGTGGACTAAGCCTCGATCACAGGCTTTCTCTCTCTCTTTGCTGAAACAATTTTTTTTTTTTTAAACCACCCCATCGTAGTCTGGTCGTTGGAGTCCACACGAAACAAAGGACTGGCTAGCACATGGTCATAAAAGGCAATGCAATGCTAAAACAGCAAGAGTCCCAAGTCATTGCAATTCCATGCCATAGAAGGTTTGTGCTCTTGTCCGTGAGTTCGTACTCTTGTCCACAATAAAAATCAACCGAAATCTAAGTCACTGAGGCTTCAGGTGAAATAGAAATCGATAAAAAACAAAACATCAACGCAACATCAACGTATCCCTTGGTCCGAACCGCTGGAGCTCCATGCGAGGAAGACACGAGAAACAGCGGAAACCTCCCAAATAGACATTGAAGACAATATGACAACCAATGACGACGGAAAATCAACACAACATCCACGTGTTTCCACATATGAGACCGCAACGGCACTAATCTCCCTCTACAGATCCAAAATACCAACCACGCCTTGTAGATACTCAACCATCCAGATAATATCTACACTTTGAAACATGCAAAAATTGTGTATGACACGAATCCCCCACTACCTGGTGCAATACCACATGTATACACCTTGATCCCAAAATTCGTACGCACCAGTTTGTGTTTGCTGATTGTAACACCTCGAGGCAACTACAATAGATCTGCGAATTTGGTGAAGAGTTGATATATGACAGGAGCAGCCGCGATTGTCAACATCAGGTGACAAACTAGCTGTAAAGCCTCGTCTATGCTCCGGGTTCCAAAAGCCCAACTGACGGATCTAAATCCCCCAGTCGTCCAGTTCCATCCTCGAACTGTTTTTGTTGGCCACCTTAGGAGCAGGGTATATGTGCAGTGAGGACTGCAAACTTCGAAAGGGTGATAATCATGTCATGTAGTACTAGAGCAAATATGAGTGGGATTCGGGAGTATGTGTCATAAATGGGGTATGGATTTTAGGTTGTTCATGTCTCATCTCTGATTCTCTAATTGCCCCCCTAACAACCTCCATACATCGAGAAGGGATACCATGTGAGAGTGATGCCTTAACAACACTTTAATATCAATACAGAAAATAAGCGGTCGAGACTTGAAATCTGTTCCCTGTACACAACTTGCTTGAAAGCCGGATGACCAGAAATAGACGGAATAGGCTCGGAGAGACGTTTCCTATGTGAGTTATCGGACTCGTCATTTTGATGTTATACCAGCCTTCTCACAACACAAAACGAGGATCTAAAAATGCGGATGACGAAAATGCGCTATGCAAATGTGGTTCTCGGGATTTGCTGTAAATTAAAAATGGGTTTCCTATTGGAATGACGAAAGGCGGAAGAAAAACTTGAACGGAGCCGGAATCTTGCGAGCAAACTAATGTCTCACAACTGGTCTCATCTCTAAACTCCTCCCTTCCTCAAAAAACCCAATATCGCAACTACCGCATTGAAATCGCGACTCCTAGAACCTGTCCGTTTAATCCTTCTCCCCCATACTTTTTATCCTACTGTTAGAGTATAGACGGCAGTCGTCGAGCTTGTATTTGGTCCATACGATTTGTTTTGGCAATATATTAGTTAATATTCCGAAATATGCAGTTGAATAGATGTGAACGAAGTGATGGTAAAAGAGTATAACGCGAAATTAGGACCAGGT
>ML179755.1:0-54957 GCA_004369135.1 Dendrothele bispora CBS 962.96 | reverse complement strand
GGTAGTTGCCCAAACCTAAATGAACATCTGTTCGGTTCGGAAAACCCCTAAAATTGATGGTTCTGGAGAGATTAAAAACGGAGAAGGGGAGGAAGAAGGAAAGGACGCGCCCGCTGATCCCACGAGAAATAAGCAAGGCCAGTCCGAGCCTCTTCCTGCTGTTACTGCTATTGGTACCACGATACCATTAGGACTGGGACTTGGAGCGTCTGAAAGACGCGAGGAGACAGAGCCTTCGAGGATAGTTTTACAACGTGCGTGTCTTCGTCTTTCATATTACACCCAGAGCTGGAAGGGTTACCTTTTTTCTTTTACTAGTATCACCACCAGCACTACTAAATCTCGAAGCGTTTGACGACCGTCTTAGTAGTCCTACCAGTCAAGAACAACAACAGGTGCCCTCAGTGTCGCAGTCGAAGATGCCGCTATGGTCGTTTGGTTCTAGTTCCTCAAAAGTCCAGGCTCAGGTCGAGGGCCAGGTCCAAGGCGGACAACGGAAGAACTCGACTTCGAAGACGACGACCAAGCCGACGAGAGCTGGGACTATACGAAGAGTAAAACAGAGGTTCGTCCTTTGTGCTTTCGGTTTCTTCACGACCTTGACGAAAAGAACTTGTCGTTCGAAATTTCTTCATACCTGTCGTTGTGATACCTGATTAACGTTCCATCGTCGCAGGCTACTTAATGGCAGTACGAATGATATCGATTCTGGGTCATCAAACTCGAAATCTCGAGAGCAAGAAGTAAGTTTTTTTTTCTCTGCCCGTCCCAACCACAACGGTCTTGAATAAAAAAAATTTCGTTCCCTTCACCCTCGCACCCTTTCACATCACATCACCATGATACTTTTAATCATCCAATCGAAAAGTCCAAGCGTACCTTCACATCCACTGCATCCAAGTACACAACAACAACGACAACGACAACGACAACTCCCAATCTCAATTCCTTCGTCGCATCCACCGAGTCTAGTACTCTTCCCCCTTCTCTTCCACTAACGTTGACGTTACCGACGTTATCACCGGAAGATGACTTTCAACATGACATGCTTCATCTGATACCTTTCTTTTCTTCCGACTTGGCAGGATCAGGACCAAATAATACGACCACCAATGCCGCAACAACGACGGCGACAACGTTGACGCCAACAAAGAAGACAGACTCAACGTCTAATCCTATTTTCCCCAAAAGTGTTCCGGCTTCGTCTGTAGGACCATTGACGTCAAAGACAATAATCCATCCTTCTTCGGGTCCGGGTTCAAGTTCAAGTTCAGGTTCGAACACTCCTTCTCCTGCTCTCACTCCCACTCCCGCTGCTGCTGCAGCGACTACGGATACGAATACGACTACGACTACGACCGCTCTTGCTAGAGCTATGAATCACACCCGTCCAAGATCCTCCGATCTGTCAAACTTAGCTACTAATGATGCATGGGCGGTAACTGACACTGATGACGATTCGGGCTCGGTGAGTCAGTTCAGGGTTAATTATTGTACACTTGTACCTTTTTCTGGGTTTCCATCTTTTTTATTCGGTTCTTGATTTCCTTTTCGCGTTCGTGGATGTTTCGTTCGTACACAGACCTTTGTTACATGATTTTTCGCCTAACGAAACGGTTGCTTTGTGGAGTTTGTTTCTGTGCTTACACGCTACTTCACCCTTACTTCCTTCGTTTGTTTCTAAACATAACATGATGTGGCATATATTCACTGAACCACTTCCATCCTTGTTCTCTTTCTCCCTTTTCCCACTGTCCAGTCCGAATCCGACAGCTCTAGCTCTCCTAACTCATCCTCCTCCCCCTCGTCATCATCGGCTTTACCTATACGTTCTCCTTCACGTACGACTCCCTCGACTTCGATTTCAACTTCACCCATAGTCAAGAAGACTAGTACTAAAACGAGTAGGACTAACACTCCTCGTTCAACGTCATCGATGTCTATTGCACCCACTAGATCCACACCATCTCCATCTGTTGTTGCTACTACTGGTGCTACTGGTGGTGCTGCGCATGGGGTTTCGTCATCTAGTAATAGTAGGAAAGCCGTAAACAATCACCAACGACCAAGACCAAGAACAAAGTCACGATCTGGGTCACGACAAGGATCAAGACTTCAGGAGGCGGCGATGTCATCTGTAGTCGATTCGAGTTCTTCTTCTCCTCAAGTTTCTGATAGCAATACCAAGTCTCATAGGAATCATCTTGGTCCATCTGTGAGTCTTTTTTTGAGTTTGATGTCTTCTATATTTGCTTTTTCGTGTTACTCGTTCTCGTCATCGAATTCTCAAATTCGATTTTCTATATGGTCACTTTGCACACGTGAACCAGTTACGGATTATCGATTCGATGCTATGTTTATCTCGATATGTTTTCTTTCTTTCTTCTTTCTTCTTTCCTTTGGTCATATTTCATTTTACTTGTCTCACTCAACTGACTCATACACATACATAAACGTTCCTGTGATATTTCCATCATCACGAACCCAAAAACGTCTTGTGTATTCACAGCATCCAAATCAGCGTTCTAACAAAGCCAAAGCGAAAGAGGACAAGTCTACTACTAATAATGGCGGTTTCATCAAACCTTCATCGAGACCATCATCATTATCGTCATCCATGTATCCATTCGCATCGACATCGACTATGCCTCAAGCAGGGAGGGACATGACCGCTGTCAATGCATCCTCTCAAAGTCAAACGCGTGCTGGTGCTCGTTCCCCTCAAACTCAATCTAGTTCGTACATATCTATTTACTTTCCTTTCCCGACTTGTTTTATCCGAAATGCCAACGAAGATTAAATTAATCGCTTTTCTCTTCTTCCCTTTTTGACAGAACCTTCTACCTCCAACCCTTCACACTCTTCCCCACGTTCACAATCAACCACTAACACTACCACCCCTATGGCGCCTCAATTTCGTGATACGTACCCTCCCCAATTCCCTAGTCAAACCCCACCCATCAATCCTAATCCTAATCCGGGATCCCCACCACCAGTAAACGCCCCATTATTCGCTGCAACGGCCACGGTCGACTCTCTCGGTCGTCCAATGAGCGTCAACCTCGTCGATCTAAACGTGATGCATCAAATGCAACAACATATGTTGAACCCCTATCCGGCAACTACAACGTTAACGACACCACCACTACCGCATCCGTATCCGCATCATCCGCATCCGCGTCCTTACGTGCATACGTTTAATTCATATCCTCATCCTCATTCACGTCCTCATCCAACACATGCTCATTCACATTCACATTTGTATCATTATCGGAAACAGGACCAGGATCAAGGTTCGGGTAAACCTTTGATGACGAGTAATAATACCCTTCCTCCTCTTCGGTCGCGCTCGAGCATGAACGGGATGTGGACCAAGACTGGAAGTTTAGGGAGGAGGGTCGAAAGGGAGGGTGGGAACGTCCAGTCGAGATCCGTCGTCGACTCGAAGAAGAAAGGGATGATGATGAGCGGAGATTTAGAAGAAGTTCGAGAGGAAGAAGCCGAAAGTAGTCCCGGTCAGGGTCATAACCGTCGGAAGAAGGATAATCACACCCACGTGTCATCCAACAACAATGCGATTGTCGCTTCTTCTTTGAAGAAAACCGCGGGGAAACCTCCTCCGAGTCTTCCTCCTCCTCCGCATAACCAGCGCTTTCACAAGGACAAGGACAAGGACAAGGACGTCCTTGAAGGCGTCTATGATGATGATGATGTAAACGTTCTCGTACAGGAGTCGTCCACTCCACCATCAGCTTTCTATCTCCAAAGACAATACTCTTCCGGTAATGGGAATAGTGGGGACATGGGTTGGAGGAGAATGTCTTCGACTTCCTTTTCCTCTACAACGAGTGGGAAGTGGGATCATCGCCGCACTAGTAGCGGTGGAGGTGCACAATATGTTCCCGAGTCTTTCGGGAAGTCCTCGGTGACAGCAGTAGCAGCAGCAGCACCGTCCTCGTCGTTGTCGTCGGCAAAGATCCCCACGGAGTCTGGCAAATTTGGTCAAGCGCTTAGGTTGGATAACTCCATGGAGAACCCGGGTACGAAGATAGGTTTGGACGTTGAAAAAGAAGACGATGACAGCGAGAGTGGAGAGGCTTTGTCGAGTAGTTGTTCATCCGAGTCGGAAGAGGGTATTCGAGGGGAGAAAGACGTGTCTGTCAAGGCTCGTGTTGACAGCATGACAGCGCCAATCCAGGGGACGACATCGTTACTGCCACCCCTTGCTATTAGTATCCCACATAAAGAAAGTCAGGACGCAACGTCCTCGCCGTCGTCGTTATCACCGGGACACTCAAGGGATAGGCCTCAACTTATTTCGCCTGTCAGTGTAGAGCGTAAGCGAGTCAACTCGGTCTCGCTCTCGTTCTCAGAATCAATGGGACATCGTCAACGACAACAACGTCCGACTCGTTACTTCCCACTCGCTTTGTTCCTTTCCCAACCGGAACTGCTCGCTCTACTTCTTAAACATCTGACTTTCCGCGACTGGTGCACGATAACGAGTATTTCGAAGACGGTGAGGATGATGGTGACGGAGAACGAACTGTTGAAAGAGGAAGTGCTCGAGAGGTTCCTGAGACCTGTTGGTTATATCCGTTGGGGGTGGAGAGATTCTGAGCCTATATCGTTGACTCTTCAGGTGAGCTCCGAAATCCATTTCTATTTTTCCAGTTCTTATTATTCATTCAAAATCCGTACATCTTGTCCCGTAATCAAGGATCTTCACGATTACATGAGAGGAATATCAATTCCCCTCACGGCATACACTCGAGTCGCCGAGCTTTACTTGAAACAGCTAAAAGTCAAACACTCGAGACGAGACCCGAATGTCATCGAGAACGCTATTCTTCTTCGTGATGCTACCAGGGCTTATAACCGGATATTGCTTCGACTTCGTGCGCAAGCGGAAATGGATCCAGATCAGTTTACGCCGACTGCGAACACGCCTACCGACCATTCACAACCTCAGGTGCCAACAACAATAATGGAAGAGGGAAATAATAAAGCGTCTCCGTCTCTCCTGACGGGGAATAATGGCCAAAGCTCTTCCGAACCCCACCTTCCTTCAATGTTCCGTCTCCGTCGTGCACCTCTTCTAAGAGTCTTCATCCCCTCACCTGAAGGCGATTGGCTCTCCGACACTAGCGTCAGTCAATGCGAAGCCGAAATCAAGTATGCGGGATTATCTCATCTCGTCCGTATGGGCGACGTCGTTTGGGACATCGCCGTTGGAGATAATGGGAACTTTGGAAGAATGATTTGGGATGGGAAGTATCTCATCGTGAGTGTATAGTTTTGTCTTTATTCGCTTCGGCAGAGCATTTACAGTTCATTTGCTGTTAGGACCTGGATTATACGTACTCCGAGGTCGGCGACGTACCGAAATACATTCCGATTCTCGCGTTTCCTCCTTCATATTTTTACCGAGTTCTCCGTACGAGCCCGTCGTCATCGAGTGATCCCCTCGTTCGGATCGATATCAGTCATTGGGGTGAGGAGATTGCTACGAATTTACAGTTATTACAGAATAGAGGACGAATGGAGAGGTAAGGGTTCTATTTTATTTTGAAAAAAATAATCTCCCTGACAACTTTTACCCATCAATCTATTGAACTTTCATGATCAATGATTGTTTTTGAATCACACAGACTCGGGAGAGCTACTACCGTGTATCACAACACGAATTGGGTCCATCAATCATGGTTCAGGATCAAACCGCCGCAATCACAACAGTTATCCCTATTAACATCACCGTCTCTATCTCTATCTCTAAGGAGCAAGACCTCCATTCGACCTTCTGTTCTTTTCTCTTCGTCCCTCAAGTCGGGTAACAATAATAACGATGCTAGTACGAGCGATAGTAACAACAACAACGACAACAAAGGTGTCCCTGTCCCGGGTTTCGCAGGTCACTTTATCCATCCAACCTGGTACGGCAAGATCGTTATCGAGACCGAGGGAACCGCAGATTCTTTAACCGATTTACAAGATCGATGTGGACCGAAAGCGTTTCCTAACAGAGTAAAACCTGTCACGAAGACTGTCGTCGGTAGTAGTCAGAGGTCGGCGGAGAGGGATAAGGATGCGAGAACGGCTTTTAGGATTGTTAGGGAGAGGAGGTAAAGTTTTCATTTTATTTTTGTGGGTTTGAAGTGTTGTGATAATTGACTCGTTCTTTTTTTTTTTTCGATAGTCAACCGGGAGAAATTTGGTTAAGGACGGTTAGCGCGAAGGAAAGGAGGAGGGTGTAGTGGTAAGATCTTCATGTGATATTGGAATGGACTTTGCACGACAGGGAAAATATTCATGTGATATTGGAATGGACTTGCACGACAGGGAAAAATCACTCCTGACCTTCCTCTTTTTTTTTTATTGATGGATGCACCTCTGTACATTGTCGACTCCAGACCTGAACTCTCGGAAACTACTGCGTGGTCCAAGCGTTCAGGATGTTTATATACTATATACTACATATCTTTGTACACCGTTCTTTACCTTTCTGTTGTTTTTCCCCTACTTATAGCTATGATACCCTTACTTTGTTCGTGTATTTAACATCCATGCTTTCCAATGTAGAATAGATGTCTCGTGATGTTATATAGTAGTACTTTGCTTAGATTACTTGTAAGCTCTGATTCTGATCTTAGAAATTATATTTATTAGCGTTCATGCTTGCTTAGTCTACATAGGATTTGAACCTTATACCATCCGCGCAACATTTTAGTTGCTCTGTGACTTCCATATGCATCAACGAAACATCACCTCAAGATGCTTCTCTTTGTGCTGATACAGCTCGTTTCTTGTCATGCAATAAGATGTTATATAAGAGTGCATGATCATCAGTTACATATGCGACTCGAGACACTCTTCATAAACGGAAACACCGCACTTTAGAGTTTTGATACATTACAACACAATAAGACGTTGGTATGTAAAGGAGGGTATCGTTTATGTGATCCGAGACGTCTTCCAACATACATAAATGGATACTCCATATCTTAAGGTTTCCTTGAAGTTCACGATAACGCAATGCTGAAAAAGATCTGTTGTCTTGAGGTTTCCATTAATGTAAACCCCGTACTTTAAGGTTTCTTCGTGTGGAGCACATTTGTTCCCTCTTTTTGATCCCCCCGGGCGTACTTACAATGACCATTGGACCTGAATTTGTGCGTTTATTTGTGTGGGCGCTCTTCAACCTTGATCCTCAGCTATAAGTACATCGTCAAATTTCAAACCTTATCCAAGTTCCAAAAAACCGCCCACCATCATTGTCATCATGTACTCGTCCAACCCGCGAAGAGGAAGAGGAAGAGGCTATCGAGGCTCTTCCTGGAGTAAAACCTCGTCAAGACCATCTTCTAACTCTACTGAGTCTCCTGCTGACCGTAATTTGCACGAGGGCCTTAAAGATACCCCAGTCAAAACCCTCGCAGTCCCGAGAATCGATTCCACAGATCAAGAAGTAAAAATCAAGGATGTCGAGTATATCGGTTCATACAACTGGGTCAAAGGAACCCAGCCTACCATGATTGTTCCAGGTACGTACTAATATACTCAACTTCCAGACACAGTGCTCTTGAACGTAATGGTTTACTCGAATCTGTTTCAGGGTCTCCTGCAATCTGGCAGAACAAAGCCCTTCCGTATCAGGTTCCAGCTGACGACAGTCGAGTCTTCGTCGACCAGAACGGCTTCTGGATGGGATCCAAATGTCTGCTCCCTCTCATCGCAGCTGTCGATACTCACGCCGAGGAGGAAGGCGAACCTCCTTTGGAGTGGAGTTCTTTCGATATAATCACGGATCGCAACGGTCTTCGCAAGCTGTTGCGCTGGATCGGAGGTGCACCGGATGCTCGCGATTTCAGAATCGACTTGCAACTTGCAGGAGAGAAAACTGTCTTGTTCAATCGGTGGGAGAAGAAGACTACTGAGGAGAGCTCTGGTTATACGTTTGGTCATAACTTCGAGAGGGTTTCGACGCATCATGCTGATGGATGTGAGGAAAGTACGGGTCATCATAGGATTGTTAAATACGTGAGCCTTCCTCCCTTTTCTTTATATGTTCTTTTGATCATAACAAATTCCAATTCATTTAGGATCTCAACGGTTTGAAGATGGTAGTACGGTTCGAGGTTGACGCATGCTTACCTGACGCGAAAAAGAGCACCACTGTTGATCCACGAAGACCATCTCGTCCGACGATCGATGATCTCGCTGATCTCTTCTCTAAGACTACCCTGGCAACATCCAAAGCACAAACAGTTCAGAACATCCCATTCGGAGACAGCAGTTTGACTATCAAGAAAGCTGGATCTGCAGTTCCGCACAAATCTGTTATCGAACTGAGTACAATTTCCGTCAAGCGAGTGGAGACGTATAATTGGGACGAGCTCTTTCCCCAATTATTCCTCTCTCAGACTGAGAACCATTTTCTTGCTGTTCATCGCTTTGGGCTGTTTGAACAAGTACAGAAAAGAACGCTGTCTGGCCGAGACCTCCAAGAAAAGGAGGCTAGACTTCAGTCGAGACTACAGAAGCTAGTTCGGGCACTTCATATGATCAAAGACATGGTTGTCGAGCACGGAGAGCGGTCGAGGCTCAGTGTGGTGTTCGAGAGAGGGCAGATGAGGGTATTTGAAAGGAAGAGTGATGATGATTGCTTGCCAGAGAATTTTATGAAGAAGTTTGCTATTTGAAATCTCGTGAGGTGCGAGTTTGTGTAGGCCTAGGTAAAAGATTCAAGCCCTTTCCCTAACATGTATTAGTGTTGTAAATTTTTTGAGTCCGTCGTGAATCTTGGTGCCGCGACAGATCAAACTGCAGAGTGCTTTGTAGAGTCGAAAATCAATGGGAATGAGGCCCAGTAAAGACCGGCATCTCAAGTCGATTTGGGCCGGCCCATTGTCAGCCGGGAAGTGCAGAGGATTCTAGGCATCCCGGCATTGGTCGGCTACGGTAACTCTAGTCTCTATGCTGGTTTATGATTCTATCAAAGTAAGTACTACTTAGTACTTAAACCCTTAAAGGATGCAGACAATTACGACTGGTTTTACCTTACCTTCGTTATATAATATTATTTTAGCTGACTCTTGTACTTAGAACTTGAAACCCGACAAATACGGTCTTAGGTAGAATTGTGATACGGCAAGACCGGTTCCGACTGCCGGTTGTGATTATTTCAGTTGAACATTCAAATATTCAACGCTCACCCATTATGCTCTCCGTACATACATTCCTGGTCGAAAGACCATTAAGAACTGAAAAATCCTAAGACGTCGGGAGATGTGTAATTGATATGTAGTCGTCCCGCTTCTATCCTCAATGGGGTATTTCATCCAAATTCAGTATAAACTCGTCTCTCCATTACGGGGACGGCGAGACATTGCCAGACCGTTACATTCATCGAATATGTACCCATAAAATTCTCAAACAAATATCGCTGACAAGCGAACTCTTGGCAAGTCTCGAGGTTCCTTGATTACTATTGAAAAGCTGGCACCTAGTCGTCTTTATTCATGTCTACAAGGCACGTCTCCTACCAAATACACGTAATGATATTCACCTATGTACATTTCTGACCCATCCGACATTCACTTTAGCTGGGATCCTTGCCAGTGATTTAATTTTTTTTTCACTTGAACCCGGCCTTCACCAGCGTTTTGAAAACCTATAAAAACAGTACGATCAGGAAGTCTCCAGTTCACTCGAACAGCCCACTTTGATCTTTGAGACTTCTTGTAAGTACCAGTCACTTATCATCCAACATGCAGGTTCACGCACATACTAAAAACTTCCCCATGATAGGAAACATGCAACTCAAATTTTTCCAAGCCTTAATTGTCGTAGCAGTAGCTGGTCTCACCATGGCCGCTGACCCACCAACTGTTAACTGTGACAATGGCCCTCTAGATTGCATTGGAGATGGCTTTGAGGGAACCCCGGTAAGTTTCCTTTCCTTGCCTTGTGCACATGCCCGTCCCGATACCACTGAAACTCCTTACATGCACAATTGTCACTAACTTTTAAACGTCTTCAATTCTTCTTCGTAGACCTGCTGCCGCTCTCCGGTATGTAAAGTTTTGTTGGTCAAACTATAACTTCTCACAGACCTAATACCACTATCTTTGCTAATTATCACCTCCAAATTTATAGATTACGGGAAATATCTGTATCCCCAGAGCCAATTGTGCGAATGTCGACCCCGAATCTGGAGTCGTATGTTTTTTATTGCCTTTATATTGTTCAGTACCCTGTTCTGATACAAAATCTATCTAGGGCCGATGCACGGGTACCGTTGACACCAAATCTACCTGCTTGGTTTTGATTAAATAAACAAGCTACTTAACTGATGTTAATTATCGATTAAACCGAATCAGGAACTGCTTGTTTTTAATAACGCGTTGAGGCCATAAAGTTTTGTCTCTGAGCGCTTCTAAGAATGAGCAAGCTATTCAATGTTGCCCATCGCTTCAGATCGGGACATTGTGCTTTCTCACTATCACCTCGGTTCCCGTGGCCGCGCTCGATGGAATCCCAGATATGGGTCACTGAGGACTGGTCTGTGATCTGTCTATGATTGATAATTGACTCATGACCAAGTTTTACTGATGTGCATGAGCACTCAAAGCATCCTTGACAAGATGACGGTGTGGCCTTTATACTTGCTTGCCTCGGATAAGATAAGGTAAGGAAATCACGAAGGTCTTGGGCAAATGAGAGGTATACCCGCCTTGACTCCTGACTGAATTTGTACACGTTGATTTCTTAATGTCCGACAATGAATGTATTTATGAAAGTTCATATCAGTTTCTAGTACTTATGTCACGGATAAAGCTTACTTTATTTGATGAACTATAAAGACATTTCAAGTCATACACATTCAACCGCAGTTAGAAGCACAGCGAATAGAGCATATAAGGAAGAAGCCCAGTGATTTACAGTTCGTACTCGAGAACAGAAGGCTCGTGACTATGTGGTCTTATTTGGACCTGAGGCTATTAAGTTGGGGGCCTCGGCCTGGTGGGAATTTATCTCGTTGGCGCAAAAAATGAACCGATTTATAGGGTAAACGGATCTTTTTCCTACCACGGCTTTCCAAGGGTAACTCTCATCCCTCGCGGGTTTCCGAGAGTCTTTGATCCCTATGTATCACAGAAGAGCCAACCAAATATACAGGAGGTATCTGGGGACTCGACAAAGAAGAGGCGTCCCAATTGCGTGTTTGGCAGTACGCTTCTAAACATCCATTCGAATACCCCCAGCTTCTGCCAGCAGTTACAGGTCATCATAATTATCAATAATTCCCTGTCCCCGATATACCGCTCGTATGCATTTCTCTCTGTGCCATACACTAGCCACATTCGTGGTCCTAGATCCCCAATGCATATCTCAAAGCTGAAAACCGGACCCGACTTCCGGTTGATATGTATCGTTCTTTTTTTTTTCAAACTCCGTGTAGCTTTGAAGCTTATAACCTTTTTCGTCGACCGCCGCTTCGACTGCCGAGTCTACTAGGACGGATTGTGTCTAGTGCTACTGAGGTTCCGTGTTCAAGCATCTTGTCAGTCAAAAGCGATTGGGGAAAGGAGGTCTTTGCCCTGGAGTTGGTTACGGCTGAAGCAGACCTGAACGGATATACGTGGGCTCTTCTCGTTCTATTCTAGCATTACTATTCTAAACATTATGCATCAAAGTTTATTGTGGCCCGCAATTTTTCCAACGAGAAAGCCGATAGTAGCTTGAATACATCGGTTTTCTTCTAGAATACTTAACTGTTCATTGTTCAGTTGATCATTCCGTGAAGAACTAAACATAGCGAAGGAATTCAAAAGAGGAAGAAAGTTAGAAGGCGCTCAAGCCGCTGTCAATTGGGATCACACATGTGTGTCCCTATTACTACGTTCTACACTTTACGTGTGATTTCTTATTGACCCAATGAATGCCACCAAAAATTTTTGGGCTGGTGTTACTCTTGGAGGTTTGGCTAACGGTAGACCGCGTTTTCGCTACGCCGGCAGGCATCCTCTGACCGTTGACCAATGGATTGGGGGTTCGGATCATTGGGGCTGAACTTTTATGAAACAAGAGGGTGGTCACACATTTTCTGTCCAGAAAAAGAGTTGACATGAATTAACTTCAACTTGGACCAAAGTAGCTTCTAAACGCAGGGGCCTCTATAGTGGTAAGATTTCCGAGGAAGATTTCTTACGGGCCGCAGCTATGATGGAAAATCTATCTAGTCCTCGAAGGTCCTACTCCTGTCTTCATTTTCTAGTCGGCTTCTGACCTACGGACTTCTTATAGAGAAGGCTGGGCATTTGTACATACAGTATGGGTCAACTCTCTTCATCTCCGCAAAGTTCCTAACGATCATGACGAGGGTCATGCGAAAATCGGAATTTCTACTGCACTGCACATGGGATCACAGACAAATACGTAAAAAAGTCAAGTATCACCGTTTCACGTTCGTGGTTGCGATTCTAGCATCCATGTGGCCCCGGAGCCACATCACCTTACCGTCTTTCAGTTCACAGGATACAGTTTTGTAACCCCACGACGAATCCAAAGATGAAATCTGGAACTTACCTAGAAAGTATAGCGTTCTAGGCCGCAGTTTTTCTTGGGCTCGGAGCTACGGTGAATAAGTCGTCGCAACCACGGAATATGAGGTCCTTATGGATCAGTATGACGGAAGCCGAACTTTCGACTACGCTCTGAGTCGGATGTGTACACATCCCGTATCTTTTCACAGAAAGAAGGACCAACTCGGCGGCCAAAAACAATTGAATGGGTCTCTTTGATGCTGGTTTCCTCGAACGTGTCGGCAATATTGATTCCCGCATTAGAAGGGCTCGCCACGGTAAACCTTGACATTTTTGTATGTATGTTTCAACGCACCCTGTTCCGCAGTGTAGTTTCGATACAGTCATTTCCAGATCTCAGGAGCCGAGCCAGTACGACCTCCACGCCCACCGAAGCTCTTCATTTGACGTTGTTTCGATAAGTAGTAATTTACGTCTGTGTAGGTTCTGTCCAATGTCAGGCGACTTCATTCAGAAAGCAAGAGCCTTCCGAGCAGCTAATAATCTGCTTCCACTTCCACTTCTGAGCTCTGATTTGGACTTTGAGGTATGTAAATCGTGTCGTCATCTGTTTCTCAGGAACTTTATTTCCAATTTCATAAATGCGGGGTACGTCTGGGGTAGTACACACACGACGGATTGCCAGGAACACTTGTGGTCTACGACCTAACTAGCACATCCCAGATGATCTCCGATGTTACTCCCATGATAGTCTTTACTTGTCATGGCGCGATCTTTACTTACAAGAATACATCACTTTTTATAACCTTTCATGAAATTTTCTCACATCCTTTGACGTTTTTACCTCCATGTTTCGCTTCGAATTCTTCGCCTTCGCTAGCGCTAAGGAAAGTACCGGTAAGTCTGCAACGTGCAAATCATTTCTGATCGGACAAAGCCGTATAGAGTAAAGCTGGCCACGAAACAAGAGATCATATCTTAATTTTATCGTTATCCCAAAATCTCGAATCTTGCGCCCTGTGTTTTGACGGGCCATATAAGAACCCGGGACGAGAATCGCGCTCTCTCCTTCGCCCCCCTTTAACTTCTTTCCGTAACATGCACTACATTTGAAACTTCCCTTTACCGAGACTCCCTCCCGCCCCCTTTGCTTCTTATGTCTGAAACCAGAAGACTTTTGGACGCCGCGAGCGCGCTTTCACAGGTTTTACAAGCCTGTGGTATACCCCACGCCTTTTATGGTAGCGTCTTCACTGCGGTAATAGCCAACGCATCCCAAAGCGACGTGAGTCTTCACACCGTCGTTCTTTCTCTTGACACAGTGAAATGCTCAATTAGCAAACCCTCTCAGGAAATCTTCTGCATTGTGGAAGGAGGTCAAGGTCAAACCCACCCATTCCGTCGTGTACGGGACGCTGTGGGCGGGTCGAATGACTTTGCTATTACTCATTCTCCCTGGACAAACCGGTGCGAAGGATTCAGACTTTCAGGCTTTAGGGTATTTCGCTAATAACAGAATCTCGACCTCCCCCCCACAGTCTGCATGTTACCTGGAGAAGACCCATTCCGGCTATCGAGGTGAGAGCACGCAGTATTTTTTACGTCTACTTGCTGATTAAACTCAATATATTTCACGCTCCGTGAAGATCGAAGTGTTGCCCGCTGGAGAGACTGGCCCACGGCGTCTTAACTCGAGTACTGTGACCCTTGTTCAAGGGATCCCCTTCCTCACCATTTCTGAGTTCGTTCGGGCGAAACTCAAGACGTGGATGATGTAGGTTCTCATTGTCAAGTTTGTTGCTTCGATTTTCTAATTATACCTCCCGCGAAATGGACAGCCGTAGATCAGAAAAGGACGCAATGGATATCTCATATGCCATGTCAAAGTATTGGAATAAGGTGGATATCAACCGAATACCGGAACAGGACATGAGCTTCTTTGTAAGTCGTGCCCCCTCGATTGCGCCAGCGTGGATAGCGCTGCAAAGAAAATACGGAGGAACGTGAATGTTCACCGGACCCTTGTATCGTGTATCAATGTTGTATACCTTACTCTACCGCCTCAACGGTTAAGACCGGATGTGCTATATTTGAATAAGTGTGCCCCTTCAAAGCTTCACCGGCGGTTGATACAGAACCGAAGAACTGATAACGCACCTACACGTAAAAAATCAATGTGCCATCGCTGCTCAGCATCGACCGGTAATAGGTATGACGATAGTGTGTGTGGTATTTTTAAACATCCTATCATGGCTGTGTTGGTTATCATTCCCGAAAATTCAAGCATATGAATAGGCTTTCAGTCCGATAATAATCAGTCATGAAAGTCTGAAGACTGTTCAGATCTTCACAATCTAGGAACTGCGGGAAACACCTTGAGATTATATCGGTAAAACGCTGAGAAAACTACCTCTTCCCCTAAGAAGTGTGCTCGTGGCGGCCAACTTTTGATGACAGATGTCCTCATGGCTACTAGCGCTGAATTTGGTGGCACACGACCTTGTCTGGTCTGGAGTGTGTCTTGTCACTGCCATCGGGATGTGCCCCAGGGCATCAGAAGGTAACCAGAGAAAACTCGGAATTAGCAAAGTCTTGTCACTGTTCCCGTTCGTAATCTTTGGGGCTCTCACCCTATCCGCGCAATAGATTGGGGTACCATACAAACTTATCAGACCCCGATTGTAAGTTTCATGAAACCAATGTGATAGGGAGGGATAACGCGATGTGAATTTAGACGCTTTCACCTAGAATAGTGTTGGATTTTTTTGTGAGTCAGTTTTTAGCTAAAGGTACCTCTGATTTACTTTCGAAGAAACTTAGCTTTAAACATCCTCAAACGAGGCCCGATTTTCAAGATCGAACAATGAGCAGTGCTGTTCTTTCATACTGGCAATTGATTGAAGTTAGTACCAATCTATATATAATGCCTCACGTCAAGAACACTTGGCCACGGCCGAGGTGGGAAGTAATTGAATTGACACCGTGTCCAGAAATTGGCCGGGGCATACTGAATAGGATGTATGTACTTAAGTATGGTTGTGATAGAACCTTTTTCGTGTAGCGATACTATTCGACGATTTGATTGAAAGCAGAGATACTTGATAGTGTCGGGGGTTTCCTTATCCTAACTATTAATGTAGTACGACGTCTGCCGCCTCACACATTAATGATCAGATCTCGTCAAGTGCGATTAGAAAGGAATCTCTTACTTCGAACTGAAAACACACTCGAATGTAAAAGGACAATAAGAAGATGGTTTTTGGGTTTTTATCTCTAAGTTATAAACTGTTGACTTTTGTGTGTTATTTATGGATTATGGTAAGATGGCCGAGGTAGGTAGGTAGGTAGATTACACGGGTAACGCATCAGGAGGAAAGGTTGATGACTTTCAATTCCAGTGCCAAATCACATGGCAGATGTCAGACAACCAGTACTATCTGATGTTCAGTCACATATCACACACCTCTGCTGCACTTTGACTTAGTCAAAAAGGGTAGACTGCAAATCCTCAGGTGGGAATCTCCTATACTCAAATCGAGGACACAAAATATGAAGATATGGGGGCAATGATATTCTTTTCCACGAAAACCCACAGGTTGACAAAGAGGTCTAGGAGTCAATGAGGGAGGGAAGTCTTTTTTACTTGTATTCTACAAAGCAGTATTTATAGTACTAGTCCCATATTAATATTCTACTAGGAAACATTAAATACATGGAGTACACAGCTGTAACTGGTATAAAATCTTCTCCAGAATAAATATGACTTCAATACTCAGTTCTCAACATCTGAACTAAATTCTTCTTAACTTTTCACATCTTGTCTCCTCTTTTCAGTTTCAGGATACTAATTTAATCCTGTGTTAGCCTGTATGTTTCCCTTGTGTTACTCCTATCCTCATGATCAAGGTATGTTACATTCAGTCCTGCCATAATATTGTATTGCAATTGATACTAGCCTAGAGCCACAACTTCATTATTTAGCTTAGTCTCAGCTTATGACTGACAAAGGAAATCTCATGTGGAGAGACTCAATCATATCAGATTCAGGTAGGTGGATATTTTATTATCAACGTGATTTTCAAGGGTGCACTATCAGTCATATCACTGTATAGAAAATTTATCAAGGATCACATTGTAAGTGCAAAAAACGAGTGAGGAAAATCTTCTACTTTACAAGAGTATTACTACGCGCCAAGACTATTTATCTCAGCATCTTTCTCATGACATTAAAAAGGATACACTATGAGACTGCCCTTAAAAGTCGATCTGTGTCTCGACCACATGCGCTTCGCGCTGTGTACGAAAACTGATTTTATTGCGTTTCCGAATCAATTTTCAGTGGGCAGAAATTAGTCACTCCTAGGTGTGAGAACAACCACTGAGACAGGCATGTGTTTCACATATCCAGTACACTTGACCTTAAGGGTCCCCGCAAGTTGCGGAGCCGTGTATTCTACCTACCTACCTACCTTGACCGATCGAGGCCGGGTGGTATACTCTTGCGCAATTCTTTGGCTGGTGATGATCATTCTCTTACAAAGCCATCTACCGTTAGTCATTTGCGTTCGCGATATTCAAGTTCATCTCCTATAAATTGGTGCTTGAGACAGGCTTCTTATCTTCCAAACCGCAGCAATTTTCTCTTCTCCTGTCATCACATCTACTCGCAGAGCATGAGCACTAAAACCAAGATTCTGATCACAGGAGCGACAGGTGTCTAAATTTCGTCTTATTAACCCTCTTCTACCCAGTACCTATACTAAAAATCCTCACACAAATAGGTTACATCGGTGGCTCCATCCTCACCCGTCTTCTCCAACGCTCCGATCTCTCCCAATTCGACATCCGAGTCCTTATCCGTTCCGCCGAAAAAGCGAGGAAACTTGAAGACTTGGGATTGGGGCTGAAGCCGGTGATGGGGTCTCATACAGATGAATCAGTTATGGTTAAAGCGACTTCAGAGGTAGATGTTGTTATTGCCTCGGTAAGTTCTAAGATACAGATTCAGCCTAGGCAATACAGTCATTTCCGAGCTGATTTCGGCTCGCGGCTAATAGGCAAATAGCGAAAGCCTTGTTGCTGCGCAACTGACTCTTAAAGGGATGAAAAAGCGATTCGAAGAGACCGGAAAACCACCTATTTTCATTCATACTGTAAGTACTGACTTATACTGTCGAGATGACATGAATTGATTCTTCATTTTGGCGTCCAGTCGGGAACAGGTACATCCCTTGCTTTGTCTCCAGTGAGAACCGTAAACACTCACACATATTTTCTAGGCCTCTATATAGAATTTGCAGGTGGAATGCATTCTAACGCTGTCGTCTACGACGATGCAAATCCAGATCAAATTGAAACTATTGCTCCTACTCAACCACATAGGAACGTCGACTTGGAGATTCTCGCAGCAGATACGGAAAGTGAGTACATAATACCAATAATTTTATGCTCGCACACGTGGCTGACAATGTGCTTTTTCTTCTTTTCTGAAGACTATGTCAAAACCTATATCGTCCTACCATCCACTGTATACGGCATTGCGTCCGGACCGCTGTTCGATGCTGAAATATCCAATCGACACTCGGTTCAAGTACCTGCGCTTATCAAAGCCGCTTTTGCACGCACACCTCCTCAAGGGGGTACGATAGGAGAAGGGAAGAACGTATGGCCTAATGTTGAGATTCATGAACGTGAGTCCACATTCTTGAACTTCTACCTGTAAATCTATCTTGACGTATTCGTGCATGGCGTATCTGACTCACCTTCCCCCGTTGGCCATGGACATGGCTCATAGTTGCCGATCTCTACAACGTTCTCCTGGATTCAGCTCTGACATCGCAGAACCCTCAGTTCCCCGGTCATGGTCGTGAGGGTATATACAATGCCGTGAACGGTGAACATAATTTTCATCAATTGGCAGAAGTCATCTCTCAAGCACTTGTTTCTCTTGGTCTTGGAGAAGACCCTTCTTCCTTGACCTTTTCCGCCGAAGAGGAACAGAAGTTCTTCGGGGTAAGTTATCCTCTCAAATGACAAGGGTACTTTTGTTCAACAATCTATTGACTTTTCTGAATCCCTGATGTCAGCCTTTCGCCCAATTCTTTGGGACAAACTCACGTTGTCTGGCTACCAGAGCCAAGTCACTTGGATGGAAACCGGTGAAGACTACAAAAGAGTTGCTTGCAAGTGTTAAACCTGAAATCGAAGCGCTGGTGGCTAGTGGAAAGACTGGCTTACCGGACATTTCGGCTCATGTTAACAAGGATTAATCTTTCATATTTTGGTACACTGTTGTACCCTTTCGAAGCGAGTCGATGACAATTCTTCATTCAAAAGAATATCTACATCTGCCAATACTATGTGCATAGAAACTGGATTTGAGCAGTCCTTTTCATGGATCTATGGTAATTCTGTTCACATGAATAGAAAAATGAGAGCCGCTCCCCGAATAACGTGGTAGAAGAGGTGAACGGTGAAAACAAATAGTGATGTTGATAGTGATTAAGATAGGTAGGTAGGTAGTAGATCACACGGCTCCTCCAGGATGTTGAACCTGGAGTAATCCCAGAACGGAACAGCTGGAGTCAGTAGGCCAAGTAAACAATCATGTGGTACTAGACTACAAGCTCAGCCAGTGACTGGGTACAACTAGTCCACTACAATTAGCAGTAACTTAAACGTAGGTACCATTAATACATGCATAGCCAAGACTAGGTAGTAGAATTGAGGCGATGGATTTAAGTATGAGCTTAGATTCCCACTGGAACATATTCCTGTGGTTTCAAACCCCACTTTACCAAACTGTGACCTTCATACCTTCACTGGGTGCAAGAACCTGTAAGTTTTTGGAATTACAATTGAGTGACAGTGAGCTTTACACAGGAATTATGAATTGCCTACATGCCTGTAATTCTAGTGGAATGATAGGCATGTTTCCAATTCATAATTTTACTGCAGCTACCATGAAATTAAAGCCTGAGGTTCTTACACCCAGTGCTTGAATCCTCAGTTGCTTTTTGGGATTACTCTTATCATTAAAGTTATGACAAGCTTTTGGTGTCGCATGTTCGGCCACAGCCAGTTCCTGTGATCTGCAACTGAATACTAAGAGCACTAGCAACGACTGTATTTCTGTTAGTACATATCTCAATGTTGCGTCCAATCATGACTTCCAACTATGTCCATGTTGCTGCTGGTGCAAGTGCTATTACTTTTAGACCGGCAAAATATGTAGCATTAATGCGTAACAGGCTGGTCCTTTCGTCTTTGTCGGAGATTTTTTGGCTCTTTTATGGGAGCCGTTCAGTGTCTGAACTTGGGTCCTCACATTTTCCAGTCTCATACATACTACGCCGACGGCCCTATTTTCTAATGGTTCCCTAGTCTGAGAGTAGACGCGGGGGTCGTACACCGCCTCAAGCTTATTACATAAAGTTAGCGGAATTTGAAACGGGCCGCGCGGACCTGCCAGCAAATAAATTTTCTTCTTCTGTGTACTACGTCGTATACATCGCCTTGAAAAGCGATTCAGATCTCTTCAACGTCGTTTTGATCAAATATACCTCCACCCCATGTCTGATCAACCTCTACTGAAGAAACCTGGCCCAAAACCGAAGCCTATACCAACAATACCAACCCACCTTGCTCATGTTCTCGCGCGTCTTCCTCCTTCTGTCCTCAACAGTATTCCCATCAAGACTCGCTAGGAGAGTTTCTCGCGTTGCTATTTTATAATCATCAGCAAAGAGATGGCCCCGATCCTCGTGGAGCGAGTCACACGCAAGCGGTTTCGCAATTTTTGCATGGACAAACACAGTTGAAGATCTCCGAGTTTATTCAACTTATTTACGAGCATCCTAGTGCAAATCCTAAATACGACTCGGAGAAGAAAGTCAAACGAGAGCTTGCTTTACATCCTTCTCTATTTACATGGGCTGTACACACTGTTGCTCGACAACGTAACCACCAAATGCTTTCCCTCACGAAACACGATTCCAAAGACCCAACAGAAGCTCTCTCTCTTCGTGCCAGTTCTAACAGATGTTCAAAGGATTCTTGCACTATTTCTTGGAATGATATCTCATCGTTCAGCTTTGATACACTGGAAGGCCGTTACAAATCCAAGGCGGCCGTTGCGTATTTTATACTTGAATCCCTGTGTGCGCACAAGGATAAGGCAACCGGTGAACCTATAGTCCGCATTCGTCGTCCATCCAAACCGGTAAGTCCAATACATTGATTTTATGAGATACTTGCCGCAATAAAATTACACTTCTTTCCGCAATGAGCTTGTTTGTTACTTGTCTGAACCAACGAGCCATTGGTACCTATGTTCTTCCCATGGCCATATATCATTTTTCTACCAAGGCCCATGTTGACGAAACTCGTATCTTATGTCGAATGGGTCTTAGTGCATTCACAGCTACTGCACACAACATAGTACATCTTCTCCATCGAGGATTTTGGCAATAAGCGGCAATTGGTAAGAGTACAATCCGTTTGGGAAGCTCGTACACCGCTGTACAATTAACTTGATGGTTTCAAGCCCAGTTTTGTCCTTCCAGTGAAGTGTAGGGATTTCAGACATGATAGATATTCATAAAAAAGAACATAAGGATGCAAAGGAGGGGGTCAACGGGTACCAACAGCTCTAAAAGCGAAGAGGAAGTAAACAAAGCGCGTCTGCAACACGTCACAGACGCGTCTAAACAGCCCACGTGATGGCGTGTGAACAGGAACTTTACATAATAAGCTTGAGGCGGTGACGCGGGGGTCACTCTTCTAACAGACCCAAACCTTTGGTTTGGTTTTTGGTCTGGCTAGGAGAGACTAATGGTTCCCCCAAGTTATCGGAGTATAGATATTCAAGTTGAAGTAGCCAGCCTTGACTAACACGTACACCTACACCGGTCCTAATAAAAAGGCTGATATTTATCAATGAGATACACCTTGGACAGAAATACATATCTTGTGTTCTAATTTTTTTTCGAGTTCTGTTGCAGGAAAATCGGTTGAGGGTGGGCTGGCTTTCCTATACTTACATTGCACAATGCACAATCTTTGCCTCCGATAGCTTGATTGTGTCAAAAAATCATACACAGATATAAGTTTTGGCTCCATCAAAGAATAACGGAAATGACTGTGGTATCATCGATACTTCCTACACTGCTTTCACCCGGGACCAGCTCAGAAAACAAACCGTTTTTAGTAAAGCCATCCAGAGCGTCAAAAAGTATATCAATATTTCTGTCAAGGTTCAAAGTATTTTGTCCGTCCGTAGTGATCGGCCAGGATGACAATGCTTGTGTGATATCACTGGTCTTTTTGGTTTTGGAAAAAAGATCAATGAGTCCATCAGAAGCCAATACTAGGACGGGATTAGCTGTCGAGGGACGGTGATGTACAATATCGGCGGTTGTTGAAAGATATGGTGGTGTCATGTTACGAGAAATAAGGTCCTGGAACCTGTAATTTTCATGGAAAGGAGGAGTCGCCAATGCAAAGACACGCTCGGTGTAAATGGATGAGAGTTTAAAAGGCATGTCTCCTAAGGCTATATAAAGTTCAGTGTGATTATATTTCAAAGGAAGATTTAAATTCATTTAATCTACCTCTGGTGAGAGTGATCAATCCCAGTGTCCTTCCATTGCATACACATTCTTCTTCGTTCGGATGTTGTTCCTTGATACCTTTTCATTTGAGCAGTTATGTGCTTCAGTCAGAAGTCTTACATCCCATTCTTGTTTTCCATCTCGCTCACAGATCACTTTCGAGAATTGCAGTGTCAATGAACTTCTGCGCCAGAAGGAAGTAACGATCAGGACACACCGGCTTGACAATCACCAAGGTTAGCTACATGAATAGTCTTGAGAGGATCAACCAAAGCTATCAATGCCGTTGTACCTGTTCTTGCTCGCATGATCTTTACACACGATTTCCGAGTATTAGCAGGATCCTGGATGACCCGCCTAATCTCGTTGTCATTGAGTTGCGCAATTTCCTCCTCTTCACCAGGGAACTTGAAAAAAGTCCAAAAGGTCGGAGAGTATGAGATTGTTTATCTCTGAAATGCTCTGTTGTAGAATCCTGGCTACCACCGAGTCGGAAAGACTGTCGTTCCCTAGACTCAAACCAGTCGCTCTGCAATAGTTTGATGACAGTTGATAAAACCCGCACACGGCTTTGATCGGCTGTCAGCAAAGTGTTGTGCATCGACTGGTTACGAGTCTAGTCGTTCCCAGCCTCCAATTCGGTGGAAAGGTGTCGTCTAATAGTTCCAGGTAAGGTGTTGTTCACGAATTCGGCCGCTTGTGAGCCTGCACCATGCCCTAACAGATAAATTTTGGTCAATCTCAAAACAATTTACAGCGGTATATAAACCACCAAACCGTCAGAACACCCAATTACGAGGCCGACCGAAGGGAAGGTCTCGTCCTTACTCAACCTGATCGTTTAGCTGATCGGGTTTAGGCCCATTTGTTAGATCACAGTCCCACGGATATTTCAATTGACCTCGTACATGCCGCACGAAAGCGACGGCCCACTCATCAAAAGGAAGTGGGCCATCGCTTCGCGTGGCAAGTACGAGGCCGTAAGCCGGCTACCATAAGATCAGAGCTGCATGACATGCCGAATTCTAAGTGTCACCGGCTTGAAATGCCGGTGTCTGCCCTTGTATTTGTAAGAGACTGAATGACAGCAGCCGTAATAAAATGGTCTTGTAATAATGCTTACCTCATGAGAACATTTTCACCATCTGGTCTCGTAATTTGAATAGGATAAGATAAGGATATACTATATGGGGATGCACAAAGAATCCTAGCCAGCTAGAGTTAGTAAGGACGATTCCCTAAAGGGCCTCGTAATAAACTTCCATTGTCCAGTAGAAAAAGACCATTCTTCGATAGAATGCCTGTCTTCAATTTCATAATCTGAGAAACCAGGCTGGAAAATGACTGCGTTACGAGGCCGGAGTTTACGAAGGACTCGTCCTTTACTCAACTTTGAGCTCGCAGCAGGTGGCTGTGTCGAAACCGTGTGCCATCCCCATTTGGAGCTCAAACATGGGCCGCTTCATTACGAGGCCATAGGGTGGCAGTGCACTTTACCACGAGTTAAATCTTTTTGGTATATCACTAATCTAATCTTATACTATTTTTGTCACTTTATTGGCACTTGGCTCCCGGGCATAAAACCAAGTACCTGCCGCGCGAAGCGACCGCCCTATTCCTTCGTCAAAAACCTCGCATCTGCCACACGCAGCGATGGCCCACTTCAACTTCAAAAAACATCGTGAATAACCACTTTCTTCATATACTGTACGATTTCGATCAATTCGCGTGTCACGCGTCACGCGCCATTTTCAAAACCCCCGCCATTATTTTTATTTCGACTTTTCGGATTTTCTGAGATTTATCAAAACCAAAAAAATGACCACTTTTGAGCGAATTGATCGAAATCGTACAGTATTCCCTAACTCCAAAGAAATTTATTCAAAGTCCAACGGAAAACAGTCTCAAAAACAAAGCAACTTGTGGAAAGTAAATACCCGAGTTGGAGTCAACTTGTCAGTACATGCCCCAACACCCCAGCTTCAGTCTTAGAACTACCTGCTAGTAAAAACCTATGACTCCTGTTTTCAAATCAAGGTGCTCGAGGTTGAAAATGATGCGAGTCTGTAGAGAAATCCCTTTGTTAAGTGCCTATTTCAGAGAAAACAGGTATTAATAAACACACCTGTCACGAGATGAGCCAGTGCATATTCCAGTGCAGTCACCACCTTCAGCGTGACATTGTAAGCAGTCTGCGAGAAGATCTCTTCTTTGACCACCATGACCACCATGAACACTAATATGGGGAAAACTCCGTTTTAGCCTTATGTATACCTTTGCAGCGGAAATAAGAAATTCAATTACAGTCGTTCACCACAATTCTGCCTGCAGTTATTGTCGCCACCACAGGCGCATTGGTCGATCCCTGGGTGTCCACTGGATTTTTGCAACATATGCCTAGTTTCAATATCATCTTCTTTCGAAGCAAAGGATAATCACATACGGAACAGGGGCACTAAGAACAGTTGATGTGAGGAGTGCCAAAAAAGTGAAAGCAAAGATCTTGAATTGCATTCTTTTTTCAAAGGATTAGGTGAAATAAAAAGGAGAGCAATGTAGTCAAGACTTGTTGAGAATTCTTAAAGAAGGTCTGAAGGGTACATCAGTTTCCTGAGTGTTAACACGGCTAATGGAAGAAGTGCTCACCGCTTCAAGCGAGTGATTGAAAAAGTAAAAGAAAAGGATGGAGTTGGTGCTGAAAGCAGTAATGTAGCGGTCCTTAAATACATTTTGAATCTATGGGCAAGAATAGAAATGATACAAGGCAGTTGTCAAGAGTGAAGATGGTATCGGATATCAGCCGGACTTTGGTGACAGATATTTGATCAGAAATGAGCCCGCTCAGTACATGGCATCATGTTCATTGCTGTGATCTCCAAGGTACGCATCCGTAGCCCGAACTTAGGTCCCTCAAAATCTCGGATCATTCGCACTACATGATGTGAACTTGTGGGGCCTGTTTCGTGTCGGCAATACGTCGCACTGGACGGTTAGCTAAATATTCCCTTATTAGAAGGGCAAATACAAGATTGACCGAGGTGAAGTTCTGTTAGGTCCTTACCACATATCTTTACCGGATAAGAGACAGGAGTAACTCGTAATAGTAAGGGCATGTTACCAAAAAAAGGCCTTATCAAGAGTTTTGTATCTTATGAGTATTTGGCACATCACTAGGATGACAGATACAATCTCTACCAGATCAATCATGATCATGATACTGCGACTCTACAGAGAACAATGACACAATTTATCCAGCACATACCCATTGAAATTGGATTTAGAAGAACAAGTCTCAGAATGATTGATCATTGAAAATAGCTTGAAAATTACTGAGGTGTATTACTTGGCACAGTGCTCAACTTTAAGGCAGAAGAGTACGAGTATGAATACAAAGGTCTGAACAATGACCCGCAATCAGCTTTAATATTTGAATTACTATGATTGGATCTTTGACTATAGTAGACCATAATAACAGTTGCTTTTCCATCTCTACTTCAATTAACTGCCCTGCCCAGAAAAGATCAACTTTCTGTAATGATCAGTAAACTTGTCGGATGTCCCTTGTTTGAAACAGTCAAGCCCCTTGATAAGATTTCTCCAGGTGATTCAAGTTGAGATTATTGCTTTGAAGTACTTCCACATCACGCACAGATAATTACGAGGCCGACTGAAAGGAGGACTCGTCCTTACTATTACTAAAGTCGACTCAAGCTGGTGGCTGTGCAGTAGCCATGTACAATCTCCATTTAGTATGTGATAATGTGACTGTTGTGACATTAAATCACCGAGCTGGCAATTACGGCCTCGTATTTGCCACACGAAGTGATGGCCCACTCCTTTTCATTGATACCACAGACTTGTTTTCTTTGAATGGTGGGGAGAAGCTGTGTGCGACGATGGTCCACCTGGAGGGGATCCATTCTGGTCTTGATTGATAGTCTGAGTCAAGACGCACGCGGAGTTTGAAATCTCCACTCCCACTGCCCAAAACTTAGCACAGTACGACCTTCAATGGCAATGGCAATATTTAAATGTCATCTGTATTTCAACTCGAGCATTCCTCATCCAGCTTCTCACATCCCGTCGGAGAAGGAGAGATTGGTTCAAAAAGAGTTGATATTGATTTATGGTACAAAAGACGAAGAAAGGTCATTTGAAATCCTAATACTTAGTAGTTGAGGTACTAATTCACAGTAGCAGTTGGTGAGTGACATTGCTCGTACTTAGGTATCGAAAATCGCATCAACCTTGATTTAATAACCCGTCCCAATTCCTCTGACTACATCCTCCACATCCGCATCGGCGTAGGGAACTCCAGGCTGGAATTCCCCCTCCAATTCAGGTAAAGGTGTCTGCATCCACACCTCTTGAATCCTCTTCGCTGATTCCAAAAACTTTTCCTCGACCTCATCCCTAGTCATATTCAACCCATCTTTCAACACTAACTGTCTATCCTTCTTCCTCCATTCTCCATTCACCAACACATGTTCCACATCTCCTACATTTGAATGCAAAATCACTGCAGCAACAGGATCCACCCAACCAAGCATGTTAGGTGAACTCCCATCAAACACCACGATGTCCGCTTTTGCGCCCACCTGAATCACCCCAACGTCAGGTCTCCTCAACGCCAACCCACCTGCCCTCGTTGCGAGTAAAAATGCCTGATTGACGGACATAGGACTGTTCCTTGGAATCCTCCATCTATTTAACGTTTGTCTAAAGAACTCCAATCTCGTGCTTTGTAGCCATAAACGAGCTTGTGTGACGATATCAGCAGAGTAAGTGAAATGCGTGTCAACCCCTAAGGCTGCTTGATCTTGAATAAATGGGGTTGTTGGGTGATCTTGGCCGGAGTGCATTTTGGATTCGGGGGTGGTGGAGATGTATTGGTTGGTTTGACGGAGGAGAGAAGCGTCCTCAGGAGTGATGAAGCTAGAATGCGAAAAGACGATGGGGAAAGAGGTATTGAGGAAGTCGAGGTCATGTAAAAGCTTAGGGCTGTTGGCGAAGAACCAAGGGCCGCCGAGATAGTGCGTAGTTAGGGCAGAGATGTTGGAGATTCTGAATGAGTGAAAAAAGTGAGTCAATAACAATTTTAAGTCCCGGATGGATGACAAGTTAATAACTCACTTAGCTAGGTCCATAACAGACTGCACTTCTTCCTTTGCAGCCGTACTAAACCCATCATACGCAATCCCCACCTCGACCGTGCTCTCCTCAAGTCTCTCGTCTTTCTTCAACTCTTTAAAGTTTTCAATTTGGTCCTCAACCGAAAACCCATTCGAAATATCATGAAATGTGTAACACCACCACATCCTCACCCCGCCATCCATCGACGCATTCAACGACGCGCTCGCTTTCTCGCGTGAGAACGTTGAATGCGCGTGTTCCAGGATAGAGGTGACACCGGCGTTGAGAGCTTCATAGATCCCTACCAATTGACCTAAATAGATATCTTCCGAAGTGAAAACCGTCTCGGCTTGGGAAAATTCACCGTATCGGACAACGTATTCAGCCAAAGTGGTGTTGGAAGCGATTGTTTTGTAGGCAGTCTGCCAACCGTGTTTGTGGGTATCGATGAACCCTGGAGAGATAATTTTGCCTCGTACGGAGACTCGTTCAGTGTCAGTGGGAATGGAAACACCTGAAGTATTGGAAGAGTCGAAGATGGCGGCTTGTACGGAGACTCCTTCAATGTCAGAGGGAATGGGAACACCTGAAGGATTGGAAGAGTCGAAGATGGCAGCTATTCTGTCGTCGGTAATGAGGATGGAGGTATTTCGAAGAACTTTGGGAGTCTGTGAAGCATCATCAAAGGAGATGACTGTTCCCTCTTCTAGAAGAATGCTCCCAGCTGATATAAAGGGGACCAGGAAGATATGCACAAGCGAAGCGGCAGATAGAAACCGATGATATAGGCGACCTTTCATGTTCGAGACCAGGATGCGCAGTTCATGGAGGGAGGAATCATGACTTTATAGATAATTAGATGATCGTATGGTACATAATGTCGGAGAAACCGGCAAAACCTTAAATAGGTGCCACGCAAGCATCCTGACTCAATAAATATGCCGGTAGTACACCTAAGTGGTAATAATCTGGCATAATCAAGCCGGCCGGTTATACATGTCGACCAGCCGGTACCAACCATTAAAATTCTATTCGATAATATCAGAGCTACATAAGATAACTGGTTCTTAACAGGTTTCTGTCAGGATAATGATTTGGTGTAGCTTTAGGACCCTAGCACCAGATGGGATAGATAATATTAGCCGTACACTTCCTTGAACTCGGGAGTAATGGCAAGGATAAATAGAAATCTGACTGGAGTTGAAGACATCACCTACATTCTTGATCCACTAACATCGGTATAGATGTTATTAATAGCAGTAAATGGAGGAGGTCAGCCATCAAACCTGCGAGCAGCGCGAGATATACAATGCTGTTAAAATAGCGAAAAAGGTGGAGCAATTCAAACAGTGGTGTACTTAATGAAAGCCCCGGGGGAAGTAGAAAATGAGGAAAATATTTACTTATAAAAGCTCTTGCAGGTAAGATACGGTGTGTATTAAGTAGTTGCACCATACAGATCCTAATGGCGGCCAGGCTTAGCAACTTGGCAGGGGGCCAGCCGCGTTGGTTCCTGGCGTATCCATGCAACTCAGGATAAGGATATACCAATTTGTAAGGTACAGTTACATATACACACATGAAGAGTGTCAAGTGTATATCATCAGTCTGTATACTCAAGACTAAGGTACAGTTTAGCTGTTTGAACTTCCTTTGGTTGCCTACTTATTCACAAACGGAGCACCAGTCAATGCAGTGGCTGACATTCAGTCTGTACATACAATCTTAGTTGCAGACAGATCGAACACCCGCCAGTGCAGCAGCTGATGTTCAATCTGACATTGGCCTTTTGTTGTACTCAATTCTCAGAAGGTTAATTTACACCCTTGAATTAGGGCCTTACAAACAAAAAAATTTATTATCAATTTAAATGTTCTATTTCGATGTGGCCAGTGATTCGTCAAGTGACATTTGTAATGAGTTTCCTTCCGTGAGACTGCAACAAGCAGATGACTATAGCTTGATTGCTGATATAGAAGAGGAAAACTGTGCATGAAAAAAGCTCCGTTTCAAGTTGGTGATATAATCTGTTAATTTGCCAAGGCCTCAAATTATTTAAGTCTTGTGTCTTAGGGCGAGCACTAGGTACCTGGTGAAGGGAGCACTGTCAGGAGCAATAAACAGTACCACTCCGGCCTTTGATAAGTTCACCAAATGGAATGTCACTGTAGTATGATGAGTGATGATCTCCCTAAGCCTAAGGAAGAGGAGTCTATTAGCCGGACAAGGTCAAAAAAGAGATAAACAAAACTGTGCTTGTTGTGAGATGCCCAAGTCGCCGAGAGGAGCGAAACAACCAGTCCTCAAAGTAATGGGGATAAATTTCTCGCTGAACCAAGTTTTAATCAGTATGATGTCAGAGTCTAGAAATCCTCTCGTAAAAACAAAATTCAACCGAATGAATTGATGTAAGTGAATTTATGCGGACACAGTTTTGTCTGGACTCTAGATAGACTGCAAAGCCATTGTATTGGGTCACTAGATGTCACTCAGAAGTCATTTGAGGTTCTCGAGGTGACATCGTAAGAATGGAAAGTGAGGAGCATCATTGATGAAATCACTACATACGCCGCTGGCATGAGAGAATCAGATACAATTATAGATAGATGGATAGTTCCATTGACTGACTTATCTTGACATACATACCAACTTGCGCCTTCACAAACATGTTGTCTGTAAAGGTAGGAACTTAGTTTGTCAGAGCATAGATTTGTCTTATCAATGAACAGAGTACGTCATTGCTGTTTGACAAAAATTCGCTTGATCGCCCTATTCATGGGGGCCCTTTCTGAAGGTGTTGCAATAAAAAAGTAGATGAGATGTACTTATGTATCACTCCAAATTCTTTCACTTTCTCATACAGTGACAAAGAAAGTTTTGTCACTCGAGAATATTAAAGAATTGGTTTAGAATTCCATATACCAAATTCAATAAATAAATAGAAAGTACGTAGGTAAAAATTGTTCGATAAATTTGGGAGAGAGTAGGATGAGTAGAACAACTTTCAGGTCATCACATACAAACCTACCAACTCTCCACTCTGTTGCATCTAAGTATTGATTAGAATTGGATCTCAAAGACGGCAGTGCGAGGCTAGAGAATAGGGGATGAAAGTGTGAGAGCTCACGTCATAAATCATATCTGCTTCTCAAACCTTATAACATTCTCGACGTCGATAGAGTCATTACCAACCAGCATAATCATGATCTCAATCCAAACTCCAAGCGCGTAATCGATATTTGTGAGCTTTTAGTCAGGTTTTCAATCCAAGAAGTCTGTGGCGGTCTGAATGTCCTCTCCACCTCGAAGCTTCCTTGAATTGCATTCAAACACAATCGCTTATGCTCAAAAATCATCATATGACCCCTCCGAACAAGATAGTATATATGCAGCTATAATTTTATTACCCTGTTCATTCCAATCGACATGAAAAGCCGCCTCCTACTTCACCCTCTTCTTTCTGTCAATGTGCTCATACATGTCTTTCTGATTCCCTTCGTATCAGCTAGGAACATTCTCCTAGAAGGCGGAACAGTCATCTCTTTCGACGATGCCTCACAAATGCCTCTCGTCCTCCGAAACACCTCTATCCTCATCACCAACGACAGAATAACCGCCATCTTCGACTCTTCCAATCCTTCGGACGTTCCCATCCCCGATTCCACCGAACGAATCTCCGTCCAAGGCAAAATCGTCTCCCCAGGGTTCGTCGACACCCATAAACACGGTTGGCAAACCGCTTTCAAAACCATCGCTTCCAACACCACTTTAGCTGAATATTTCATTCGATATGGGGAGTTTTCTCAAGCCAATACGGTGTTCACTCCCGAAGATATCTATTTAGGTCAGTTAGTAGGGATCTACGAAGCTCTAAACGCCGGTGTCACTTCCATCCTCGATCACGCGCATTCGACGTTCTCACGTGAGACGTCGAGCGCGTCGTTGAACGCGTCGATGGATGGTGGGATTAGGATGTGGTGGTGTTATGCGTTTCATGATATTGAGAATGGGTTTGGGGTTGGGGATCAGATTGAGGACTTTAAAGAGTTGAAGAAGGATGAGAGACTTGGGGAAAGCACGGTCGAGGTGGGGATTGCGTATGATGGGTTTAGTACGGCTGCGAAGGAAGAAGTTCAGTCTGTAATGGATTTAGCCAAGTAAGCTTGTCCAAGTTTCACTGGAATCCAAAGAGAATTCTTTGTTTAACCCCGTTTCTTTTCTTTTCCATTTCAGAACCTCCAACATCTCTGCCTTAACTACGCATTTCCTCGGTGGACCTTGGTTCTTCGCCAACAGCCCTAAACTCTTACACGACCTCGACTTCCTCAACACCTCTTTCCCTATCGTCTTCTCCCACTCCAGCTTCATCTCTTCCGAAGACGCTTCCCTCCTCCGTCAAACCAACCAATACATCTCCACCACCCCCGAATCCGAAATGCATTACAGTCACGATCACCCAACGACCCATTTCATTCAAGACCAAGCCGCCTTAGGTGTCGACACGCATTTCACTTATTCTGCAGATATCGTCACTCAAGCTCGGTTATGGTTGCAAAGCACGAGATTGGGATTGTTCAGACAGACGGTGAATAGATGGAAGATACCGAAGAACAGTCCTATGTCTGTCAATCAAGCTTTTTTATTAGCGACGAGAGCAGGTGGGTTAGCGTTGAGAAGACCGGACGTTGGAGTGATTCAGGTAGGAGCGAAAGCGGATATCGTGGTGTTCGATGGGAGTTCACCTAATATGCTTGGTTGGACGGATCCTGTCGCTGCGGTGATTTTGCATTCGAATGTTGGGGATGTGGAACATGTGTTGGTGAACGGAGAGTGGAGAAAGAAGGATAGACAGTTGGTGTTGAAAGAAGGGTTGAATATGAGTAAGGACGAGGTTGAGGAAAAGTTTTTGGAGTCGGCGAAGAGGATTCAGGAAGTGTGGATGCAGACGCCGCTACCTGATTTGGAGGGAGAGTTTCAGCCTGGGGTTTTGTATGCGGACACGGATGTGGAGGATGTGGTTAGAGGAAATGGAACGGGTTATTGAAGATATTTGAATGGATTATTAGTTACTTGAAAGTAGTATTATCACGCACCAACCAGCAGACGAAGGACTGGGTTCAAAAGATAGGTACGGAACTTACAACTACAGTGGGTCCTTTGAGTAATCGCGGGCGGGAAAATATCCCCATGTTGACGTTGATTAAGTATGTATAGCGTGCAACATAGAAATAAATCTCCTCAGAAGAGTTCAATGAGGATAGGAAAAAGAGCGAAAGAACGTTAACGTCAACGAACCTGGTACACCATCACGCACACAGTCCGATCCTCCCCATGTAATTTCCTCCCTACTGCCATTCTGGTCCTAGCTAGATACTCCAAATATTGGGTTCCAACGATTGAGGTTTGAAGGCGAACTATGAGCAGATAGCACAGCTTTCTCTGGAGTCCTTGATATCTCAGGATTCTATAACAAGCTATCACAAAAAGAAAATTCAATATCTTGGTAGAATATTAGGACTTACGACAAGTTTTAAGTGATTTCTGCTAGTGCGTTACTGGATGGTATTCGCATTAAGTGGGTCATAGACCTGGAGAAGTCCTTGACGTTATCAGTATACGTTTATTAAGTCTGCTCAATTCAACAAGACACTGCGGGTATTGTTACAGACAAAGTATTTGGTCTCAGATATCTCAAACCCACCTTCGCAGTAAACGAGGTGCCGAAGATATCGTTTACCCCTTTGACAGTCTAGATGTTGGCACTAGCAGCGAGACCAGATACTTGGTTTGACTCGGTCATAGGATGTCTCGTACCAGCCATGAATGCACGACGGCGAGTAAGCAAGCCTGGATACAGCTTTTCAACCAACAAAAGGACGAAGAAAACTCCACTAAGAAGAGGGCGGTCCTGTACCGTACGACGAGTTCGACAAAACAGAATGATGGTGGTAAGTTTGAAGAAGGTGCCGGCGGGCTCGGACCGGATCCAAAAGTGTCACGCCTAACGTGTTACGAGTCGCGAACAACTACCACCTCCAACCTCCTCGAAGCGTTGAGCCCTCCCGTGTTCTATGTCGCTACTCAAATACCCAGCTTTTCAGTGAGAGATTTTCTTTCTTACGTCTCACAGCGTACGGGAGCGCGAAGTTGAATTGACTAGCATCGGGTCTAACGGGTCATACCACCCACGACTATCCCGGTTCGTCCCGTTCATGTGCTATATAAACCTGGGGCTAACACAGCTCATTAAAACTTTCCAGGAAACTGGAGACTCCTGTTATTGACTCCAGTCGGAAGCACCAGCGAATTTGTCCCGACTGAGTGACTCCTGGAAGCAATGAACGACGTCCAGCGACCAGCTACTCACGAAGAGTTCGAGCTGCAAGCTAGTCAGCTCGGGGCGATCACGCCTCGAACACGTACTACTACGGCATTGAATAGCGACGCTGGCGATGGACTACAAGCAACTAGATCTGACGCGGACGTGTTACAAAACTCCGGACGAGAAAGTGGTCGTCCCTCGTCGTCGTCTTCGTCTCCAGTTCCGCTTCCTCCTGAAGCAGTGACTCGTTCGTATCAAATCAAACTCGTCTTGGCTGGCTCGTTGATGATTTTTCATATCATTGGGATAAACCAGGTGTATGGTATTTTTCAGGTGTGTAACTCGTCGCAAAACTGTTTATTTAATCCCCATACTCGTGCTGAAGAAACTTTTTGTTATGCCTGAACCTGATAAATGTACAGGAATTCTACACCTCATCCAGAAGCAACATCTCCGATGCCCAAGGCCAAGACGCCTTAGTCTCACTCGTAGGATCTATCGGAACAGGACTGACTTGGAGTGGATGTATATTCGTTAGTCCTCTTCTAGACAAGACGAAGAATTTGAATTGGAGTTGGAGTTGGGACTGGAGGAGGAGGGAGAGGGAGAGGACCGTTTCCGGTAGTACACGCACGCAGTCCAGTCGGAACATCACAATCGACAACGTCAAATTGATAACTCTAGTCGGGGCATTGATTATGAGTATGGGTCTGGTGTTTGCGAGTTTCGCTACCAAAGTGAGTGGCTGTTTGATATTTAGTAGACACGAGGAATCAGTGTCCCCTCTTTAATCATTTGTCCTTGAATTTCGCGCATATATGCTTCACTTCAACTATTGACAAAACTCGGACTGACTGATTATCTTTTTCTTCTCCTTTCCTCCCAACGAAACCCAAACCCTCTCTCTCTCAGCTCTGGCACCTCTACCTAACCCAAGCCCTCCTCTACGGCCTAGGTTCCTCCATGTACTACTACCCTCTCATGACCCTAGCCCCAACCTATTTCGATCGTCATCGCGGTTTCGCTATGGGCCTCATCCTCGCCGGATCAGGCGTAGGCGGTCTAGTCATGGCTTTGGTCCTACAAAACTTGTTGGATCGATACGGAATTGGGTGGGCGTTGAGGATACTTGGGGTATGGAATTTCGTGGTTGGGGTTGGTGTTGCGATGGTGGTGAGAGGACAGAGACAGAGCGGTGGGGAGAATGCTAATGGTGGTGGGAATGGTGGTGGGAGTTCGATGCCGAATAAGAGTTTGATGAGGAGAGGGACTTTTTGGTACCAGGTATGTATATCCATCTACCTTACACATATATCAGCGTAATATGCACTCAACGCTTCCCCGTCTCTCTCTCTCTCTATCCCTCTTCTGTTCAAGTCTTTCGCCGCCTTCCTCCAAGCAGGCGGTAACGTCGTCCCATTATACTACATGTCCTCTTACGCCGTCTCCGTTCTCCTCCTCCCTCAATCCACCTCTTCCCTCTTCGTCTCTATCAACTCTGGCGTGAACAGCGTCTCTCGAATCCTAATGGGCATTCTCGCAGACCACATAGGACGTCAAAACACTCTCGTAGCAGGGACGTTCCTCTCTTCTCTTTCGGTTTTCGCTTTATGGTACTCTCCCACCAGTAGCAGTGGAGGAGGAGGAGCATCAGACATAAACAGATTCATAGCTTTCGTAGTGATGTACGGAATCTACGCTGGTGGTTACAACGCTCTACTACCCACTACGATCATGGAAGTGTACGGAGTGGAGAATTACAAGAGCGTCAATTCGGTGATGTATTTCATTCGAGGGTTGGGATCGATTTTTGGGGCACCGGTCGCTGGGGTTATTTTGGGGTCGCATAAGAGGGGAGGTGGGGGAGACAGAGGAATGGGAAGAGGAGTAGAGTTTTTGAGAAAGAAGTATAACGACGTCGTGGTTTATGATGGAGTGTTGTTGATGGCTGCGGCGGTTTGTGTGGTTTATGTGAGGTGGTTGGATGCGAGGGATAAGGGGAGGTGGAGGTGGAAGGCTTGAGGATCTTCAGGATGGTGAGTTACTATACTTTTTTCCTCGTTGTCAGATCAAGATGTAGTATGTACTTAGAAATTAATTGTAATGCCAGTTTTTGTCTTATTTTTTAGTCAATGACTTGTTACCGTAAGCTTTGATTTGGCTTTTGCCCTGGATTTTGCCGACACAGGCAACTTCTATCTTTCTTTAAAAAACAGATATCAGCATCAGGAACCTTTACTGAAAAGATTAGGGTACGTGTATTCATTATCATCCGTTCCCGCTGGAGCTTGCTTCTTATTAGATCTTCAGAATATGTAGTGGATTGAGAGAGAGACCTGTAGCAATACAGTCGGCCTAACAACCATCTGAAGCAGCTTTGTTCAAAAATCTTTGATCCTGTTGGTCGAATCTGTATCCATTTTATGTTCTTTGGGCAAGTGCTTCAGCCCCTTTGTCTCGATTAGTAGAAATTGCACACTAACAAACGTACCATCTTCAACTTGTCGCTCTTCTCGGTTCCATCCTCCTCATGAATGAGGTCACTGACACTTACTTTACAAGTGTAAGTATTACCATGTGCCAAGACTATTTATCTCAGCATCTTTCTCATGACATTACAAAGGATACACTGTGACACTACCCTTCGAGGTCTATGCCACGAGATCCGAAGCAAAACTAAATCGAGTAAACTTGCCGTTATTTTCGACTCTCGGCTCATGCCTGGAATGGAAACTTTTTTTTCATAAATTCGGACTTGGGTCAGAGGATCCATTTTGACAATTTCATACCGGCACTGATAGCCTAGTTGGTTTATTATCTCTGTGTTACTTTTGAATCACCCTGGACTCTCGAGTTCAAGTCATTCCAATGGCAGATCCATTATTTTTTTTCCTGCAGTTACTTGTTCTCTTTCTATTGAGTGAAAATTTTGATCTGTGTAGTTTCTATAGCTGAAGTCTTGAACATGTTGCATAAGTATCAACCTATCACCTTGTGTGATCTCAGAGCAGGACAGGATTATCACTAGATTTCATGAGAGCATACCAAATTCTCCTCAAGCTTGACAGTTTCAAAATGAAGAAATACTCACTTTCTTTGATATCATGGTGTCACATTATGGATGATTTTAAGGTGAATGTGTCAGATTTCAGTCTGTGTGAGTAAAAGCAATGTGAGGCCTTATAAAATTCAATGAAACAGGTCCAAACCATCTCAAATTTCAATAAATTTAGAGGATAGCTCCAGAGGTGGCTCTCTTAGATGATTTCTGGGTCCATAAGGCACCTTAAAACCTGGGGATATGTCTTTCAAATTTTTTATGAAGTAAGATTCTCTATGAGGTTTGAAGTATGTCAGAAATAAGAATGATATTCAAGATTGCAGTAAATTTCTATAAATAATGTAGCACAAGTGAGTTGATATTCTATTATATCATATAGTAGAGGCAGCAGTGACAAGCACATTCTAATTCAAGGTAGTTAAAGACATACTATAGAATAAGTTATTATAGCTCTATTGTCACTCTTTACTTCAGGCTTTTGGACCCTTGAATATGGCAATGGCATAATCATATAATGATGACTGACAATGAATGGCAGTTATTATACAGGGGACGGACAGTAAAAGGTGGTTTTCGAGCTACAAAACACGTAGGAAAGCTTTTGATTAACAGAAGTAATCGCGATTTGTCAAAAGCTCTAATGACGGATTTGGAATCCTTAAACCACTTTGGGAACATGTGTCATCGCGATTTGTCGTTCTTCCAAATCCGTCATTAGCCAATGCCAAATCGGGCATTGGCACGTTCCAGACACCACGTGAGAGTCTATCTATATCTAGACTCTCTAGATATTCAGGGGTTCTGTAACAAGTCAGTGGTCACATGTCACGCCTCGTGGATTCCGGATTTAAGGTTTGGATGAAGCAGGATCTTTCCGCGTCATTCAAAACTTAAATTCTTGACAGCATAAATCACCTAGTCACATGCATTTGGATAATCTTTCAGTTCTCGATCATCAAGTGTCGACACGCATATACATCAAATCCAAATTACATGGCCAACAATGAGCAATCCAGACTCCGCAACCAGTGATAAAAAGTACCCATTTCTTAGGTATTACCCCTTTTTACACTATTGATAATGTCAGTATAACACATTTTATTTTGGAAACAGTATGTTCAACAATAGCCAGGGCAATACATTTGAGAACATGACAGTCAATAACGTCAAAGGAGATCAATATAACTACGGTTCAGGTAAAGAGAGAAACTTGATCATTGCAATTCATAAGTGATTTGTTGACTTTGCTCCAGAATTTGATATCAAGAAGATTCGGGAATGGCTTGATGCTCCAGACTCATCTTCCAACTATGCCAATGCACATGGTAAAAGAACAGAAGATACAGGAATGTGGCTGGTCAATGATGACAGATTTCAGCAGTGGAAAAATAATGGAGGTATTCTCTGGTTGCAAGGCCAAGGTTTGGTATTTTGGCAATATATCCAGAAGTCAAAACTAAAAACTTTTCAGCTGGATCAGGAAAGACATTTTTGTGGTTGGTACTTCCTGAATAATCTGAAGATTACAGTATTCACTCATCTCTTTAGTACAAATGTCATCACCTGCTTGGAAAAAGAACAGAGTCAAGAAGTGTTCTATCATTATTTTGACACACTTGACAGTAATAAAGAAAAGACCACATATAAGGGACTGGTTGCCAGCCTTTTGACTCAAATGGGCACACACAGAAGTTTTAATCCATCAGCTCTCAGAACTTTGTTTGAAGCCAATGGAAAGGGTGACAGGAAAATTTCTGTTGACATCATGCAGAAGGAAGTGATGAAGCTACCAGGACACTTTCTTGGGAAAACATATATTGTCTTGGATGCAATGGATGAATGCTCAGAAGATCAAGGTGTATGTGATTTTATTCAGGCTATGCTTGGGATAGAACATTTGCATATCATGGTTTCATGTCGACATCCCATGGCCCAGTATTTGCCTGATAGTCAGCTTAGTGCAGTTATCCAGATCTCATTGGACAAAGAGGAAAGAATGGAGGATATTGAGAGGCATATAGCCAGAGTTGTAGGTCAGGATACAAGGCTATTGAAGCAAATGGAAGATCAGATCAAAAAAAGTTTAATGAATGGAGCTCATGGACAGTAGGTAAAATTAAACTGAATAATGGGAAGTAGTATACTGACATAACTCTATAAACAAGAATTCGGTGGGTAGAATGCCAACTCGAAGTTTTGAAAAAGATTGGTACTAGGAGGGGTATTCAAGCAGCACTCAAACAGCTTCCAAAAACTTTGGTGGACACTTATCATCAGGCTTTGGAAAGGATTGATGAAATCCACAAAGATGAGGCCAAGTCTATTTTACAGTGGATATTGTTTTCATTCAGACCAGTGACTATTGAGATGGCTAGAGAAATGTTGGCAATTGATGTCCAAGAGCAGAAGTTTTATGGGGAAGATTGTACATCTGACCTGGAATATACAATTGACAAAGTTGTTCCATCAACATTAGTGAAGGTCATTGACAAAGTTGGTCCAACATGGATGAGGTTCATTGATAGGAGTTCCACTGAGAAAGAATTGCAATTGGCTCATCCATCTGTGAAGGAGTTTCTTATGGGTAAAGTCAGTTTTGACTCGAATTTTTATATCAATGAACAGCTGGCACATGAGGCTTTGGCTCGATTCTGTGTAATTTATTGGATGAACAGTGGAAATGATAATGAGAAAGGAATGGTCACAGGAGAGCATACACTGAGCAGTTATGGCGAATATGCAGCAAATAATTGGATTAAACATGCAGTTTTGATGAAAAAGTGCAAAGATTGGTCAATTTTTGTGGAATTCTTTGACAGAGAGAAAGAATCATATATTCACTGGCTACATCACTACAATATGGAGGATGATAGAATGAATGATGAGCAGATTAGATACATTGATCCATTTTATATTGTGTGTCTAAGTGGCCTGTTTGAGGTTGCTGTGAAAATGGTGGAGAAAGGAGGAGATGTGAATGCTGAAGGTGGAAAATATGGAAACCCTCTCCAAGCAGCTGTATACAAGGAGAGTGAAAAAATTGTGGAGCTTCTCCTGGAGAATGGGGCAGATGTGAATGCTCAAGGTGGACAATATGTAAATTCTCTCCAGGCAGCTGTATATAGGCAGAATGAAAAGATTGTGAAGCTTCTTCTGGAGAAAGGAGCAGATGTGAATGCTCAAGGTGGACCATATGGAAATGCTCTCCAAGCAGCAGCATATGAAAATGCTCTCCAAGCAGCAGCATATGAAAATGCTCTCCACTGGCAAGCAGCAGCATATGGGAGAAATGAAAAGATTGTGGAGCTTCTTCTGGAGAAAGGAGCAGATGTGAATGCTCAAGGTGGACCATATGGAAATGCTCTCCAAGCAGCAGCATATGGGAGAAATGAAAAGATTGTGGAGCTTCTTCTGGAGAAAGGAGCAGATGTAAATGCTCAAGGTGGACAATATGAAAATGCTCTCCAAGCAGCTGCATTTGGGAAGAATGAAAAAAATGCGGGCTTCTTCTGGAGAAAGGAGCAAAATGTGAATGCTCAAGGTGGACAATTTTGGAAATGCTCTCCAAGCAGCAGCATATAAGAAAAATGAAAAAATTGTGGAGCTTTTTCTGGAGAAAGGAGCAGATGTGAATGCTCAAGGCGGACAATATGGAAATGCTCTCCAAGCAGCGGCATATAAAACTGTTTTCCAAGCGGTGGCATATGACAAAAATGACAAAACTGTGGAGCTTCTTCTGGAGAAAGGAGCAGATGTGAATGCTCAAGGTGGAGAATATGGAAATGCTCTCCAAGCAGCTGCATTTGGGAAGAATGAAAAAAATGTGAGGGCTTCTTCTGGAGAAAGGAGCAAATGTGAATGCTCAAGGTGGACAATATGGAAATGCTCTCCAAGCAGCTGCATACTATGGGGATAATCAAAAAATTGTGGGGCTTCTTCTGGAGAAAGGAGCAGATGTGAATGCTCAAGGTGGAAAATATGGAAATGCTCTCCAAGCAGCTGCATATTGTGAGAATGGAAAAAATTGTAGAGCTTCTTCTGGAGAAAGGAGCAGATGTGAATGCTCAAGGTGGATGGTTTGGAAAATGCTCTCCAAACAGCTGTATGCAGGAAGAATGAAAAAATTGTGGAGCTTCTTCTGGGGAAAGGAGCAGATGTGAATGCTCAAGATGAGAAATATGGAAATGCTCTCCAACAAGCTGTAGCTTTGGGATAATGAAATACTTGTGAAGCTTCTTCTGGAGAAAGGAGCAGATGTGAATGCTCAAGGTGGACTATATGGAACTGCTCTCCAAGCAGCTGTATATCAGAAGAATGGAAAAATTGTGGAACTTCTTCTGGAGAAAGGAGCAGATGTGAATGCTCAAGTTGGAAGATATGGAAATGCTCTCCAAACGGCTGTAGATTTGGGGAATGAAAAAATTGTGAAGCTTCTTCTAGAGAAAGGAGCAGATGTGAATGCTCAAGGTGGACAATATGGAAATGCTCTTCAAACAGCTGTATATTGGCGGAATAAAATAAATGTGGAGCTTCTTCTGGAGAAAGGAGCAGATGTGAATTCTCAAGGTGGAAAATACGGAAATGCTCTCCAAGCAGCTGTATGTTCAGGGAGTGAGATAATTGTGAAGCTTCTTCTGGAGAAAGGAGCAGATTGAATGCTCAAGGTGGAGAATATGGAAATGCTCTCCAAGCAGCTGTATATTTCAGGGAGCGAGATAATTGTGAAGCTTCTTCTGGAGAAAGGAGCAGATTTGAATGCTCAAGGTGGAGAATATGGAAATGCTCTCCAAGCAGCTGCATATCGGAAGAACAGAAAACTTGTGGAGCTCCTTCTGGAGAAAGGAGCAGATGTGAATGCTCAAGGTGGAAAATATGGAAATGCTCTTCAGATAGCTACTTCTTCTCAGGGAACTACAGCTATGGTTTCACTTCTTCTGGAGAATGGAGCAGATGTGAATGCTCAAGGTGGACAATATGGAAATGCTCTTCAAACAGCTGTATATTGGCGGAATAAAATAAATGTGGGAGCTTCTTCTGGAGAAAGGAGCAGATGTGAATTCTCAAGGTGGAAAATACGGAAATGCTCTCCAAGCAGCTGTATATTCAGGGAGTGAGATAATTGTGAAGCTTCTTCTGGAGAAAGGAGCAGATTTGAATGCTCAAGGTGGAGAATATGGAAATGCTCTCCAAGCAGCTGCATATTTGCAAGAATGGAAAAATTGTAGAGCTTCTTCTGGAGAAAGGAGCAGATGTGAATGCTCAAGGTGGAAAATATGGAAATGCTCTTCAGATAGCTACTTCTTCTCGGGGAAATACAACTTTGGTTTCACTCCTTCTTGAGAAAGGAGCAGATGTGAATGCTCAAGGTGGACCATATGGTGATGCTCTTCAAACAGCTGTATATTGGGGGAACAAAATAAACGTGGAGCTTCTTCTGGAGAAAGGAGCAGATGTGAATTCTCAGGGTGGAAATTATGGAAATGCTCTCCAGATAGCTTCTTCTCGGGGAACTAAAAATATGGTGACACTTCTTCTAGAGCAAGGAGCAGGTTTGAATGTTCAATAAGGTGGAAATACTCTCCTGGCAGCTAAAGAGTGGGAGAATGAAGGCATTTTGAATCCTCTGGAACAAGAAGATGGCTGCAGATGTGCACCCAAGTTATTCAGCCCATCATCTTACAATCCAACTCCTTTCACTCATTTCACACCAAGAAAATCCTATGTCCCAACTATACAACTACTTCAGTGGTATCTCTTCCCCTATTTTATAACCTATAAAAAATTACTTGAAAATCTCTTTCTCTTTGCACCATGTTAATAGTCATTGACTTGCCTGCAAGAATATATGTTCCATTTCTTCTTATACTTAATGTATGGACCCTCTTTCAATGTGCCTTCCTAGCTACTGTCAAAAGTCCCAGATTCCAACAGTCAATTTGAGAAGTCCCCCTGAGAAAGAGACCTAATTGGTTATTATAATCACAGAGTTATTATTTGATTGCCAATGAGTGGTAACTTGGAGTGGGTTGCCAGAATTCAAAATACAGAAAGACCGATTGCCAAGTTTCCAATTATCAACTTCATTTGCACAGGGCGCTGCAGTGGTAAAGCAAATGTATGTGCTCAGATAATTTCTTCTTCTAATTTTCTTTAGGACATGACAGGAATTGACCTGGAATTCAAAAAAGGTGAGTGCATCTTGGTGGTATTTGTCAATTGAAGTCACCATTAATAAGCTGGCTAACTAAGTGAGGGCTCTGCTAAGGACAACAAAAGCAACACACTCAAAAACCACAAAAACTTATGTAGATGCAGAGTGTGACACGAGTTGACTGGCGGGTTACCTGCGCAAGTTTTGTGCAAGTATTTGGCTTAAAAATATCGGACTCACACTCATGATCAACTCATGGGACCAGTACTTGCTACCTGCGGGTCCAAAACTCGCAAGTATGCAAGTTACTTGCGCTATGCAAATACTCGCAAGTACTTGCAAGTAACTTGCGAATTTCAATAATAAAAACAAAAGAAAATTTACATAAGTCATTTCTACTATACATTGGTACTTCTACTCGGAATCATCTTCATCACTATCATGTACAGATATCACCTCCTCTGGTACTTTCCCCTTATTCTTAATTGCCTTTCTCTTTGTGTTAACACACTTGTGAATATTATTGAAATATTCTACAAGTCCCGATAATCTGCTGTGTGGGACTAGACAACACCAAAACAAACACCACTAAGTGAGTCTGTATAGGTATACGATCTAGCAAGTTTTGTAGTGCGAGTTGAAAGGACAGAACCCTTCAAGGTCTTTGTAGCGATATAGGTAGTAGGTAAGTTCAAAGTTTTGAGTGTGTGGATGTGGGGTTCAAATATAGGCAGTCAATAGGTCAATTGGTCAAGTTCAAGGCAACACAATATGGGTCAAACAAATGTCAAATAACAAGATCACAATGGCAATGGTCAAATAACAACACAAGTCAATCAAAGGTCAAATAACACAATTTGTTCAATCAATATAGGGTGCTGAACCCGAAGGTAACAGACTTTGAATGTGATTTAAGGTTTAGACGTTCTTGGAACTACAACTGGTACGATCAAGCCGGATCCTTTATATCTGAAGAGAGATCAATATCACAGCTGCGTGTCCTCAGTACTAATCTACCCTTTCAATGCCAATCCTCGACCCTATTTATACTACTGTAAATAAGAAACTATCAAACTTGAGAGTCCGACAAAATATAATAAAAGAAACTATTTAAATGTCTTTGTCCGTGTGCTAGTACCAAAACTGGGTATAGTCCTACTCGATATAGTACTCGGTCCGTGTATAATACTACATTGTTTCAGAATATTCACCCTCTACGTTGTAGTCGATCTTACTCGATTGCAACTGTTCAACCGTTCTGTATATTTGATTCTTTGGGTCACGATATCGGAACTTGCGGTCGCCTGTTCTACAGCTTTGCATCCGAGATATGATATTCTCGATCCTCTGCAGTGTATCAGTAAGACATCGATCCATTCTAGACTCCAATATCTACAGCTTTTACCCCTTCGATCAAGGTGGCAACTCCGTTGTACCTTTTATGTCATCGATCATTGCCAATCTAATGGATGTTTTACATGGGTAGGCGGTTATTATACACCTCCACAATCGGTCCTTCTAGATTTCCATTGATCTCAATTTGCATAGTTACTCCTAGCCCAGACGTAGTCTGTGTTCAGTAAGTAGATCGTTATGTGGTGCGCTTTGTGGCAACTCGGCACCAAGCCGAAGGTTCGATTCCCGTTCGTAACATTTCCCCTTCCCTTAGGATCGTGACAATATATACAAGTCGAGCGTCTGACATGCTGTTCCTCCCGATATCGGCAGTTACCAACATCAGTCCCAAGTCATTATCGAAGGTTTTTACAATCTCGAGACTAGCATAGGCCATAATAACTTTGAATCAATAATAATCCGAAGTCATTTCACCATATCTAGCTTTAGTAGCTATATCGCACTTTGACTGACAGCTCAGGGCTCACTACAGTCCTCATATTCCCTTTAAAAGATACAATATCGGCACTCGTAGTCGCAATATTGATACTTAAAATGTGAGAATTTTCGCATGGCGTATTATCGGTAAAACCCAACCCGAGTGGAGTTGTGTATAATCTTTACATCCGAGTCTTTACATCCGAGTCAAAACATAAGTTATAAAAATGGTATTGGCACTGCAGTACCTTGGTGAGTCATTTTTCTTATTTAGATATTGCTATGCATCAAATGGGTAACCACAAAGCTCAAGTTTAGAACAATCATTTAGCCACGGATAGTCACCTACTGCCACCCAATCATTAAAACCCAACTCTTGCCAACAATTTTCCATACTTTTCATGATGCATTTGTTTTTCTTGATCTTCTTTGCTGCTGGTTCAGTAGCCTATCCTCTCAATAGTCCCAAAGACAATGAGTAAGTTGTTTTGAATGATTTTTACAAATCCCTGACTTTCTTGTCTAGAATTTCCCTTAATCAATCTGACTTCACTAATGTCATGGATTTTACTCAAGAGGACAACATGAGAACCAGAGTAAGGAGTTTTTTTATACCTTATCGCTAGATCCTGAACATCGCCCATTAAAGGTATTGTTCGGCCTCAAACGTGCATGTTGCTTCTGTACAGGGAGGCGGGTGGCATCAGCAAAAGCCCAAAGTTAAGTACAGATCTGCTCTTGTGCAAAAGATCTGCAAAGGCTAAACCATGATGTCCTATAAGCACAGATCTTTCCTTGAAAGGTCCAACCAGGACAGATATGTGCTTACAGGTCATCATGTTATTTGACAATGTAATGTAAAGGCTGTGACAGATTTAACATAATGTAAAGCCAAATACAGAATCAACATAATGTTGAGTCCATAACAGATTGGACATAATGTAAAGTCCAATACAGAATAAACATAATGTTGAGTCCATAAGAGGTCTCACATTGACATAATCAATATCCTTAGTGGTTCAAACAATTACAATTGACAAGAAAGTTTCTATTCCTTAGATTACATATACAAAAACATAATGAACATACAATTTGGACTACGTCAATACATAAAAATCATCACAGGAAAAACTCTACAACAATGTCAGAAGAAAAGGACAATGGACTGGTCACTACAACTGAGAAGAGACAGAGTTGGTGAAACATATCACATACCTTCTTTGACTGAACAGTTGATGTACCTAAATAAGGGGACAACACGTCAAAAAAGCACAAAAAAACATTGATAGCAACGAAAAAAGGTCACCTGTCCAGCCCATCCTACCAGACCACAATGCATGGCTATATCGGCAAAAGGGAGTAGAGGGAGGATAGTAAAAGTGACAACAGACAACCCAGGGTCTGTAGCAGGTGGTGGAGCGAAGTAAAGAGACGACACGAGAAGACTGTTCATATAAATAAAAATTTGAAGCTCCGCTCCAACCTATAGTCATGTGACCATGTAAGTTGCATGTGCTGTGCCGCCGCGCGTGCAAACCTGAGTCGCAACGTATTACTTACACTTTGAAAGAGTACTGGCAATGGTCATTTACTACAACATAACCATGTCTTGCTTTTTACTTCCTCAATCCCCAGGAGGACCCCGACATAACCCAGGATTCACTGCGTTTTTCGCTAAATATACATGCCATGATAGCTCGAGGAAAGGAACCAGGAAAGGAAAAGTATCATTTAATCTATCCAACACCATGACACACATACATACTCTGAAGGATAGTAACCTGGATCTGCACCCTATACTTGATATGAATAAAGGCATAGACAGACAGAGGATTTATTAGATAGATATATATATTGTACATGGTAAAGGTGCTTGTATTTATAGGACACAACCATGGAAAGACAGATGATAGTTAAGAAAGCCACAGGACATCATCATAGAAGGATTGAGTGATACATAAAGGATAGACAATGAATAATGTGAAGTATTGGTACACATCATACTTACATAAAAGATAAGCAATCTATATTGCGACATATTGATATACAAGATAGAAGATAGAGACCGAAAATCCCCACTGTTCCCGCTGCCAGCCCCTCCACCACCTCTCTTTTCAGCACCCCCGGCCCGTGACCTGGAGATTAATTATACGGCTCTGGGTTTTCATTTGGTATGTCATTTACATTATCTTTTCAACACGAGAACTTACCGGGAGCAACTGATACGAAACTTAAACGAGTACCTGGTCCTGAGTGCAGTCAGTCGGATGAAGGAAGCCTCGGACCATGGTTTTTTGCGGATTCTGTGCATTTTTAATGTAGTAGAGAAGCAGAGGTCATACCACTCGTCTCCGAGTCCCTTGTGAGCGTGGTCGACTCCAGGGAAGGTGAGGACGGTTTGGACATTTCAACGGTGGCGTGGTGTATCCTCACTCACGGTTCTATGAACTGGAATGGCGTTAAGTTGCGACAGGCGTTGAATCAGGCATCCACAGCATTGAGTGGAACCAGGGGGTTGGGCAGACATATGTGGGTGGTTGAACTTGATGTTTGAGAGCGTAAAGGCAGTACTGGTATTTATATCTTTTTCTATGTATCTTGTATTCATACACTACTTCTGTAATGACAGTAATACAACATGTATAGACAAGAAAGAAAGCAGGAAGGTCAGTATAGTTGAGCAGGCTACCTATCTCTATGCTTTCCTGTCAATCAACGATCATGCGGTTTGGTGCTCACCGTCTGCCGAAAATTCCGACCCTTCAATTGTTGAGCTTTCCTGTCTATACATGACTTGCAATCTTTCATTGGCTTATAGTTAGTACACTAACAAGTACAGCGAGGATAGCCAGGATAGTATATCTATACTACCCATTGACACAGTCCCGTATTTTTAACGAAAAACGCAGTGATTGTTGTTTTTTTTTAAATATATCAACAAACTAGATATTTTGTGCATATTTCTAGATTCAACCATCCAACTTGTACACTTGAGTGCACAGACCAAATTCCTGATTGAATAGAACCTCCCCAAAACCTTCAATAGTCCCAGAAAAATTTATTGATATACCTATGTACAAAAGACCTGAAGAACAGAAAAAACCGGATATTTTTGTGCATATCTCCAGAATCAACCATCAAATTTGTACATTTGGGTGCACAAATCAAAGTCTTGATTGAGTAGAACTTCCCCACACCCTCCAGTGGTCTCAGAAAGATTTATTGATAGAACTATGTACAAAAAGCTTGAAAAAACAGAAAAACTGGATATTTTGGGGCATATCTCCAGAATCAACCCTTCAATTTGTACACTTGGGTGCCCAAATCGAAGTACTGATTGAGTAAAGCCTCCCCAAAACCTTCAGTAGTCCCAGAAAAATTTATTGATAGACCTATGTACAAAAAACTTGAAAAAACAGAAAAAACCCGAATATTTTTGTGCATATCTCCAGAATCAACCATTCAATTTATACACTTGGATGCCCAAATCAAAGTATTGATTGATTAAAGCCTCCCCACAGCCTTCAGTAGTCCCAAAAAACTTATCAATAGACCTATGTACAAAAAATTTGGAAAAACAGAAAACAACAGGATATTTTTGTGCATATCTCCAGAATCAACCATCCAATTTGTACACTTGGGTGCACAAATCAAAGTCCTGATTGAGTAGAGCCTCCACACAATCCCCAGTAGTCCCAGAAAAATTTGTTGATAGACCTATGGACAAAAGACCAAAACCAAGACATGTTATGCACACCTCCACATTGAACCATGCAATTTCTACACTTAGAGGCTCAAATCAAAGCTGAGATGAAAGAAAACCTACAAATGACTCTCAGCAATCCCAAAAAAAATCATTGATAGATCTGTAGCCAGAATGGCCCAAAAAATCAAAACACACTTATATTTATAGCCTAAGTAACCATCCCACTTTCTACACTTGTAGAAAACAAGTATGGGTACAGCGTTGATTCAATATTGATGTTTAAGTATACTTATACAATTTGTACATTAAATCAACGTGAATCTCACTAGGCAGTAATAATAAACTGTAAGCAAGAACTTATAAAAAACAAGTATAGGTACAAGTCGATGCCATATTGTTGTTTAAGTACACTTATTCAAGTCAACGATAAGTACTTATTTCAAGTAGAAAGATTGATTTAAATTACTTAAAGACCATACATCTTCTTCAACTCAGGAATAGTAGAGTACATGTTCAAGTCTATTGTTATCCTTTCCCTCTGCTTCTCCTCTGCTTCTTTCTGTTCCTCTTCTGACATTTGAGTTCTCATCCGAAATCCATCCTCAATGTATCGAAAGATCGCTCCCGCCGTATATTGTGTAAACAAATATCGAGTTTCTCCAAAAGGAATAGCAGTATTTGAATGTTGAAGATACGCCGAAGGTATCAAAGAGGAGGGAACTCCAAAACCAACTTCAAATCCCACAGTACGAAATGACCGCCCTTTCAGTAGTCAAATCGACCAAAGTTGGTAATACCGCACCACCCGGCAATATAATTGAGGTAGTCCAAATGCGTCACGGTGACGGTCTCCGGTCCGAAATTGTAAGTAGCGCAGGCGAATATAGAATTAGAAAAGTTGAAAACTAGAGAAGGGTCATTACCCCGAAGCTTCTGAACGGTATCCACATAGTAATTGTAGAGTTTTGGGGACCAATAAGCGAAAACAGTGGACATATGACCAGCAACACGGATAAAACATGGTTCATGTCAGAGTCGAGTGAGGCCGGCTTCATTCCTATTCGGGTGATAGATTCGCTTAATAGTCTTAAAATGGTATTAATATTAAATGAATTGTATTATAGACAAAAAAAAGCATACTGCTTGTCCTCCTGTTAAGACGCGTATCTCGACTTATTCTGTAGTAGAATTAGTTAGCAAATAAAATGGTTATTAATACTTAAGCAACTGGAGAAGTAATTCTTGATGACTTCTGGGCTTGAGGTAATATGTCGGGGTCGCAATAGTATTCAATACGTGTCTTGCGAAAGGGAATCGGCAGTGGACTGGCTACCAAGAGAATATTCGATATTTGAGTGTATTGGATTTGTCGGCAGTATGCCGGATCGACGCGTTGATTGAGTTACGAGTTTGATTGACTTGCAATCAATCGGTGGCTGAACTTGATAGATGTCAGAAGTAATTTATCGGCTGTCGCCAATAGTTACTTTGTTGTAGATAGTGATCTTGGGACACGAGTTGATAAAATATTGACTCATTCTCCATTCGAAAGGGTCCGGGATCATCAGAGAGTGCCAAGTTTTCCTTTTCCTTCCAATAAGCGTCCTTCGTAGCCTTCTTGATTTTATTGAGGTCTAATTCTTCGTTCAATAAGATGTTGGCCATCAACTGTTTGGGTTGTATCAGGATTTTGTGATTCTGATTGACCTGATCTTTCTCCAACTTCTTCGGATAGACATCTGATCGACGGGTTAGGGCATCGGGCTTGGCTCCAAGCCTTCCTGGTCGATAATTAATGCTGAACTCGAAACCGGACAGAAACTCCGACCATCGGGCTTGATGACGGCTCAACTTCTTAGTAGTGGTGAAATATTGGAGGTTGTTATGGTCAGTAAACACTTGAATAGCGTATTTAGACCCCTCCAGATACGCTCTCCACTGCTTAAAAGCCTCAACTATGGCCAGCAGTTCTTTATCGTAAATGTCATAATTAAGTTCTGCATTGACCATGCTTCTGGCGTAAAAGGCTTGTGAATTTCTTGCGTATTCTCGTCTGGTTGAGAGATGATGGCGGCTATAGCATAATCGGAAGCGTCCGATTCGACAATAATAGGTCTGTTGGGATCGAAGTGTCGAAGTATTGGAGCTTCCTGGAAGGCTTGCTTTAACAGTTGAAAAGCTGACTCGCATTCCTCGGACCAAGCCCACTTTGTCTTCTTTCCTGTGAGCCTAGTGAGGGATTTCACGATGCTGGAATAATTATCGATGAAGCACCTGTAAAAGTTAGAGAATCCGAGGAATGACTGGAGATCTTTAAGATTTGAGGGTACTTTCCAATCCCGAATGATTTGAACTTTGGATGGATCCATCTTAACGCCTTCTGGAGAAACTATAACGCCCAGATATTCCACCGAGGCAGTGTGGAACTCGCACTTTTGCGGTTTGAGGTGTAGTTTGTTGGCTTCTAACTATCTAAGTACCTTGTTGACTTGCTTGGCGTGTTCCTCTTTGTTATTCGAGAAGATTAGGATATCATCTAAGTAGATGATCACACAAACATCAACCATATCATGAAATATGTCATTCATGAATCGTTGGAAAACGGATGGGGCATTGGTTAGGCCAAAAGGCATAACCAAGTATTCGAACGCGCCATATCGAGTTCTAAAAGCCGTCTTCCACTTGTGACCATCCGCTATCCGGATATTGTTATATCCTACCCTCACATCTAGTTTAGTATAGATACTAGCCTTGCGTAGTTGATCTATAAGATTGCTGATAAGTGGGATTGGATATCGATTCCGCTTGGTCAGTTTATTCAGGGCCCGGTAATCGACACAGAGTCGCAGAGTACCATCCTTTTTCTTCGCAAATAGCACAGGTGCTCCTATGGGTGAAGAAGATGGACGAATAAACCCTTTCCCTAGCATATCGTCAATATAGTCTTTCAACTCCCTCAATTCTTTCTCAGACATATTATACAGCTTCCCCAAAGGGGGCAGCTCCCCATTTGTCGTTTCAATAGTCATATCATATGGTCGATGAGGGGGCATCATCTTGGCTTCTGCCGATGAGAATACCTTTTCCCACCATTGATACTCTTTTGGTACTATTGCTTCGAAGGCTTCTCGTTCACTTGTTGACATGCCGCCTTTGGTCTCATCAGTCGCCATGATATGAACATTGCTGCTGTCTGTATCCGGTCGAACATGAAAGGAATAAATCTCACATCCCTGTTTGACCAATGTCATAAAAGGAGCGGCACCGATGAGGCTGATTTTCGGTGCTCGATTCCTTTCGTTTGGTTTTGATGGTGGCGGATTATTCCGATGGTCCTTTGATTGTTGATGTGATTGATTATCCGGATGGTTCGTGTAGGGTGAAAAGAGTTGTTTGATGGACGAGGAATTTGAGGGTAAGTCGGGAACTGCTTCAAAGTATTTTCTTGCCTCTTCTTCTGACATAATTACTGGGTCGTTTAACCCGAGCGTGTATCCGTAGTTCAGTTTGGGTTCCGTTATTTCTTCTATATTCAGAGGGGGGTAGGATACTGGATGTGGAATTTCTAGATTTTGAATGATTGCAGCCGAGAGTCTTGTCTTTCCTTCAAAGGAGAAGTTGAGTTCATTCCAATCGATAGAAGGGTTGTATTTTCTAAGCCACGGAAGACCTAGAACTATCCGCGTGGCGGGGTGTAGTTTGGTAACCAAAAGGTCTTCTTGTTGGATGGTTCTGTCTTTGAAGACCAATTTTGCTTTTAATACTTGGGTAATTCTACCCGCAGATGTGGCTTTACCGTCAAATAAGGTTAAGGAGATGGGTTGTTCCAAGGTTTGAAGATTGGAAGAGAAGCGTTGTGCCTCGTAATAATCTATAAAGGATCTGGAAGCGCCTGAATCAATCAGACAGGGGACTTTTTGAGAAGATTGATCGTAGAGTTGGGTTTGTATTATGAATGCATTAGGATTTCTTGACGAAATTTGTATATTGGTAGGCGTGGTTAGATTTGCTTGGAGTGTCGCAGTTGATTTTTGGTTAGGGCTCGGTAGTCCTACTTTTCCCCCTCTTTGAGGTCCTGAGCCCCCTCCTCGTTTCCCTGTTCGGGTTCGATCGTTTCGATTGTGGATTCTTCCTTACTCTCGCACTCGTCGATTTGGTGGAAATCTCCGTTGCTGTCTATAGCGTACAAGATCTCCTCTGGTTCTTCCTCTTCAGTGTGTCCCCATTCAAAACATGATTTCCCTACTACCGTATGATGGTGAGTTTTGCATTCTTTGCCAAAATGGCCTTTCCCCCCACAGCGTATGCACAACCCCTCATTCATTCGACGATCTCGTTCCTCCCTTGAGATTCGGAAGGTCGGGAGTTTCATTGTTTCTTCCGTTTGAGCAGCTTTGGCAGTGGCGCTAGTAGATGCATTTCGAGGCCCCTTATTCCATGTCTTTGACCTCTCACTTGAGCTCATTGGAGTCGAGTTTTGTTGATCCTCCAATTTGGTATTTGATGGTGCTAGCCTTCGGACTTGATAATTGGGGTTGGGGAATGCTAGACCCGTTTCTCTAAAAGCCTCCCTTGCTCCGTCAATGTCCAACAGGCGTTTCACAACTTCATCAAACTTTTCTGGGATACGCCCCACTAGAGTCAACCGATCTCTTAGGTCCTTACAAATCTGGAGCAGTAATCTCCACCTTTTTGCTGGATCATTATACATAGTTTTCAGGGCCGCATCTTCAAATCGCACAATAAAGTCGACAAATGATTTGCCAAACTTCTGAAGGACTTTATCCAATGATGATTGTGCATATAGCACCTCGTCATGAAGTCCAAACAAGCGACCGAATTCAGCGACAAAACTGGACCACTCGTGTAGGGCAGGTATCCAGAGGTCGTTCTCCATCTCTTGTTCAACTTGGTTCTGATAATATTTAGCCGCAGCTCCTGTGAACCAGGAGGAGGCATAGGTAACCTTTGACTGTTCTGTCGAATAAATCGTTGGTTTCGCAGAGAACATCCGATAACAGTCACTTAAAAAGGGTCTCCATAATTCTCGGTTGGACCCGTCGAAGGCCGTGGGTTTTCTAATTTCAAGTTTAGATTCCCGAGCTATCACATCACGGATGTTCTTGTTGTCCGTTTGATTCTTATCTTTAACCCTTATAGAACTAACCGTTTTTGATTCCTCTATAGAAGGGTAATGTGAATCGTTATTGTCTTTGTTCGGTGGAGGTGATGGAGGAGGGGGTGGAGAGGAAGGGGGAGGTGGAGGTGGTGGCGGAGGGTTTGGTGGAGTTATATCGGGGCGTTTGGGGGAGTCGTTCGAGGAATTTTGGTTCTGTCTCCCTCCACGACTGCTCCGTTGTTCCCAGCTCTGAATTCTTATTTCATCATTAGTTAAACCCGCACTGTTATCTTCATGCAACGTCCGCTCCGATTGGGTTGATTTGTTGACTTGTGGGTCCTGCCTAATGGGGAACGATTGATTTGATTCGTTATCCAATGGGCGTTCTTCAATTGTCGACTTCTGGGCATGCGTTCCCACGCTTCCTTCGTTTCTCTCACTCTCAACTTCTTCCAGTATCTCACAAAGACGCCTCCTAGATTGTCGTAAGTTTGGGTCAAGATTTGGATTCTTTGGGAAGGGAGTGTACTTATAACCTCCCGGTCTGATATTCCCTGGTTTCAGAGGTGGTTGATTCGGAGTCTGATGAGGAGGTACGTCCCAGCATTGGTATTCTAATCCTTCACTTGAAATAGGTTCGGGCGGGTTTTTGGTATGATTGGGGAATAACTCTTCATCGCTTGAGTATTCCCTCCCTTTGGGATCCAGTATTTTAACCCTTGGTAGTGTCACATTGGGGTTAGTCTCGGTGATTGATGAGGAAGGATAAATGGTCGAAGACGGGACGGCTGTATTTGTTGGTCGTGGAATTGGTTCTGGCTCAGAAGGTGCGTAGGGCCTCCATTGACCTGGTGGATTTTCTAACTCCCTCTGTTATAATACTTCTGAGGTGGTACTCCTTACTCGGTCCGCCATGTTTTGTCGCCATCTCTCCCGCTCTGTCACCATCTCTAATACCCTTTGTTGTTCTAGTTGTTGCCAACTTAAGGAGCTCGGTATAGAAGGTGGTGAAGAGATCCGTTGAGTCAATCCCCATGGGTCTGGCATACTAGGGTCTTCAGGGACTATTAAGGCGACGTCCGGTTGTCGGACAATGCCATGTAGTCAGTTCAACTCATAATTAGTACTGACTTCATGAATCCTTGATGCTACCCATAATGGTAAGTCACTTTCTCGGGCTTCAGCTAACGCGCGGACCGAATGGATTGTGAAGACAGCACATTATATGCGCAGTTAAGCAAGAACTAAGTGATGACTACATCACCTTTGTTAGTAACTGGCAAGAGGTTGTTGTCTGAGAGTGAGGATAAGAGTAGAGAGCAGATAGACGAGCTAGATTGTTCAGGTAGAACGATAGGGAATACTGGTCTACGAGTACAGTATTTATACTACTATGGAATAGGAGTTTGAACCTTATCTAGCTAACTATACAGCTACAGCTTTTTACTACAATCGTACTACATGCGTCATAAATGT